>BOPP01000248.1:361958-394793 GCA_017312745.1 Gryllus bimaculatus
CCCCCGCCCCGCCCTCTCACTTTCACCCTGCAGCCTCCGCACTGCGCGGTGCGTTGGAGCTCGCAGTCAGGCAATGAGTGGCTTCCCAATCACGGAAGAATGCGAGCAATGGCGGATCCAGGCGGAGGGAGGCTCCAAATGGCCTAGACTTTGCGTCTGTTACCTTCTTTTATTTGGCAAAATTTATTTATATATGTATATATGTCAGAATTACGCTATTAACTATAATATATGTTAATTAAATAATGTTATTATTTATTCGTTAAAAATAATATTGTGTAGTATCATATAAACACTATAAAAATAATATACAACAACATTTTAATATTTAACAAAGAATCTAAGATAGCTCCCTCCAAATGATCGGCTGGATCCTCCGCGAAAGCGACAGATATACGCCGTTTACGACAGGACGAAATGTTCTTCACGTCTGATTTTCAGTCCATAATAATATCAGATCTGGAATGTTAATAGTGTAGCGTCACGGCGGTGCAGCAGCTCAGCGGTGATGCGCAAGGTACAGGGTTGAGGGTTCTGAAAATAGCCGCCCGAACAATAGGCTGAAATTTCCAGAGGGCACGGGGCCGCGTGCAAAGACAACGCCAGAGAATGTCACTATCCAGCGCATGGGGGCGAGAAATGACGTGGGAGGTCATGTGACTCGCGCCTATATAACGTAGCGTCGCGACGGCGCGGGTGGGTGACAACTCTTGTTTCCTCGTGGCGAGTCCACAAAACTTTGTCCGCCCAGGCTGGTGCGGAGTGCCGATGGCACATGGTGGTTCGATGTGTTCGGACCAGGCGACGTGTTCCTCGAACTCTGTCAGGCAGATTGTCGATCTGCCGGGGCACACCAGGTACCAATTTGCGGCGCGGCCTAGCAGGCCTGTCGCCGCAAGGCGCATGTAGGGAGAGGGGGCTGCAGTGATAGCTCTAACAAACCGCCTTAAGAGTGAGGTATTGTAAATATGTACATCTATGTAAATACTTGTATACAGTCACTCGTGTCTGTCTTCCTTGTGAAATAGACCCTTATCTACGACGTTACAATAGTGTTTCTTAGCACTGTAGCGCAGTGATTTCATGACCGATGCCACCAGCGTGAGTCCGTGGCGAGGGTAGCACGACGAAATCACCCCTCAGTTGATCACCTCGCCACACGAGGACAGCAGGTTGTCAATGTGACTGAACGCTTTTACGCTTTACACTTGAAATACGAGATGGCGGGATTTAGAGAAGTAAATCGAATGATGTTTGTTGTTGTATATAATTACTTACATTTAAACATCGTTTTCTCAAACACTGTAGTAAATTAGATCTTTTTTACCATCTACGTTTTCATATTCAATCTTTTGTTTTATTCCATATTGTTATCGAATATTATAGGTCTTTGTTTGAAGTTATTGACTACACATTTTTAAACATTTTGCATGTATAATTGTTTTACGTTAATAATATTTTCACCCAGGAACGCTTCCTCTCAATCTTGATCAGAATATTTTAAATCCCTGGAACACACTGTTGCAGGTATCGACAACGCCATCACAATCGGAAGACTGGACTGATAGTTTCCTTTCTCAACACTAGTTGCGCTGAGAAGCTCGTGGTATGTCACGGTGCCGCAAAGCGTGCCTCCAGCGCCGGTAGGAGACCGTGACATCTCTGCTCTAAAGGTTAATAGACTTTCCCCAACGAAACAAAAGAACCGGAAGCCAGTCATGACGCGCGGCGTCTTCAAGGTATTTTACAATTCGCTGTTTATTAAGAGAAATAGACACAAATGAGTTGTATTGTATGATAGTGAATGAGTACTCCTTGTTTACATGAATTCCTTGTTTACATGGTATTTCTCATGGCATGTTATTACAAAACCGATTCATTGAACTTTGAACCATTGAACTTTGTAGGTTATTTGCTCTAATTCGGTCTGGTATCGTTAAAAATAGAGGGCAATATACTTCAGTCTAGTTTCTCAAAAGCTAACTTCTGCTTAATATTCTACTGGGTAGTAATTTATTGTTTACAAAACACTAATGCACAATATTTAACACGAATTTGATTGGTATACGTAAAATATTTTCTTAATTAAATAATAATTTAAATAATAATTATTTTTTATACATGTAAACAACTCATTGGAGAAGAATACCAATCCATTGATGCGTTTGCATAACGAACTAATAAGATAATGTGCAGTATGTTTTAATGCACAGGGAATTTGTTTCACTATTAACACTAGTTTTGGCACACACCGCGATAGTTAATTTAGGGGTGAGGAATATAAAAAAATAGTTAGCGTAACGAAAAGTGGTTCACTTATGTACTTCGGTTATTCATCCGCCAGACGCAAATAGAGTCTCGGCTGGACACACAGCTTGTCATCTGCACCCTAGATCGCTGACATGTGTCCGAGGTTTTGCTAGATCAGCGGGCGACGGGCAAAGTAACAATGGGGTCCTTCACAGGACAGGAAATTCAGGACAGGAACGGGGACAGGATGAGTAAGAACAGATCTCGCGCGCTCCGTGCATTTTAATAACTCCGCTGTTCACATGGAATTGATTTTTGGACGTTGCAAGAAAACTACCGACCTGAGCGGCCGACTCTTAAGCCGCTTTTGTCCCCCAACTCTTCTGGCTCAGATGAAAACCACACAACCACAACACCAGGACTCGAACCAAGATCTTTGCCACGCATCGACTTTTGCAATTGTTAGTGATTCTGTGTGCGTCAACTACTTAAGTCATTAGTATCGTTAGTGTAGTGCATGTTTTCCCTCGAGAGGTGGCGGTGGTCTCCCCCCGCTGGATGGCGAGATCCAGCGCCATTCTACAATCGGTTAGCGGGGGGTTTCCTAACCAGGTATCTCCCACCAGCGGGGTACCGCCCCAGCTCTAACCTTCCGACCGGTCTCCCGGCATGTGTGGAAGTAATGCATGTTAGTGAAAGTCTGTGTAAGTAAATGTTGATGATAGGAAAAGGAAGAGGAAGGAAATATTGCATGGGATCCATGGCCCGTTTGTCAGGGTGCTGCTCCGGCATTCGCCTATTGTTGTTTGGGGAAACTTCGAAAAACTACCCTTCAGCCGGCCGCTAGAAATCTCCTCCAGACAGTGAATAAATTCCACCTAGCTGACAATCTAGTGTTGAAAATCCTGCCACCGTTGGACTCAAACCTAGGACCTCCCTGTCAGAGGCACTGCAGTCATATCATTTGATACCCTGCTACACTTCTCTTAATCCCAATTTCAGTATTAGAACAGACAAAGAAGGCAACTGTATTATAAGAATATATCAATGATAAAAAGGAACATATTATTGCTTTCATGGAGATGACACGCAGCTTGCCCTCTACGGCCGAGGAGAAAATTCAAATTGATGTCAACGGCACAAACGAGACCGCAGAGTACAACATTATAAAACAAAATTCTGCAGGAAATGATCGAATAAGTTATTCTCGGCAATGATAACTGAGGTTAGATTAGAGGTTCGATTATGACAAAGTGTGTCCTCATAATCTATACAACGTAAGTGTGGGCGCTTCAGCAAACCGTCAGAGGCATTGTTCTTGCGTGTGAGCAAAGTTTCATCAGCGGAATTATGCTTGGTTAACTGCATCAATGTCGCCTGTTCTTAAGGATCAACATTCAATCATATGTTGCTGTATGATAAACAAACATGTACTGAGGGAGTAGTAAACAAAATGAAGGCGAGACTTGCCCGCGTGTCGGCACCTGGCACCATTTGCCTCATGACAGGGAGCGGTACGAGACCCGGAAAAATTGATGAGATTTTTTATCACAAAATTGTTTGCAGCAGAATTCTTTGTGTATTTGTTAACTTTGTTATCTAGTTCGAGGCATTTGGTATTAAAATGATGAATCAAATATAATGGTTGACGTAAATTGGAATCTTTTTTCTTCCTAATGTTGTAACGAAAGGAAAAGTTTTCAGAAGAAAGCAGAACATGCTATTTTAATTCCCTTACAAAGAAATGTGTCACTGTCGGTGACATTACCTTGGCTGTGAATTGATTTGGTAGAAGCAATCTCGCACACCGACAGGAACATTTTACTCGACTCGTACTGTTACTTCGCTAAATCTCTTCCTAATTCTTAAGAATTTCGATTACATTGCTTTTATAGTAGGAGACGAGACCTCGGGAGTGCAGATATCTTGTCTTCGCCCTACTTCGTACACTCGCGCTCTCTCGGGCAGTTACTTTTAATTAAGATACCTCCTCTTTAGCCCGAGGCCAAGCGTCGTAATCTTCGCACAGGCTTAAATTCCTTTTATCTCCAGAGTTACACAGCACATCGCTTAAGGCAAACACGAAGACACTCTTATTTCCAGAGATGCGCGTTTAGATAGATATCGCTCGCCCGCGCACCGCTAAGTGCCCTAATGGCGCGCGACACTGACGAATAGCCGCTCGGGGCCTAACGAAAACAAACGACCTCTCATGTTCTTTCATCGCGGAAAAATTTCTTTTCGAGGTGAGCGCTTTTGCATCAACAATGCCTCTGCCTAGTATTATTGCCAGTGTTCCTTAGATTCTCAACGTTGTTCGACGTTATAATGTTTTCTAAAAAAGTGGCAGTTATTTCCCCGTAATCGTAGAGGTCGAATATAAATACTTTAAACACATTTATACTATCTATAATTTCATATGTGTGAATTTTAATAATACGTTTGGTGATGCACCAATGTTAACTTCGAGTTCTGTTCAATTTTATTGTCGTATTCAACTCTTATTACTCACTCAGTGAATTAATCAAAGTGAGAACCCAGCATTATTGATTCTGTAATCCACCATCCAGTAAAAAAACATTATATGGGCTGAAAAATAGTTACTGAAATGCAATAATTATAATACGGAATCTAGCTCTATACTTCGGTTTTTGTTAAAATACTTGGTTTAAAGTAGAGAAACAAAGATTATTAAAACTCTTAAATATTTCTTAAATCTTTGTTAATGCCTAGTGGATTCATTTACATTTTAATTTGAAAATGAGAAATATTTAAATGATTTTGTAACAAAACTCTTCGATAGTATTACGATTCGTGAAAACGTAAAGGAATTAAACGGAATAATACGCATTATAGACTTGTAAAATAATAAAGGTCTTTCAACCCCTTTCATTATTTAGTTTGAGGAAAACACTTAACATTTCTTTCTTTCAACCTCGCTTTCGTCTGTACGTTAAATGTATTATTTAGTTTGAGGAAAAAGCTTAATATTTCTTTTTGATCACCCATATAGACACTTATGATCACTATAAAATGTACTAACGAATTTTCATTTACAATCGATTTTTATTGACATCTCTCATGATTTGTTACTTACAAACTATCAAGTGCAGATTGATGAGGTTTCAAGTTTTAAATTTTGAGTTTGTCTAAGACGGATGTCTTTCGATGATCTAAGATGCTTTGAAAGTTTCTCTTCCACCATATTATTGGCCAATAGCAATGTACATTTATACGAATTACTGAATTATATTTTTTTTCGTAATGCAATACTTAGCATTACGAAAAAACAGATGAATTGACAATTAGACTTTTATATTGGCTAACATAAATACATTTCTAAAGAAAGATCCCAAATGTTCTCAACAGCAGCGGCAGGGCTTCCACAGCGCATCATACGCTCCTTGCGCTCGTCCACAGGTCTGATTCTCGTCTTTGTAGGGGTTTCCCGCGTTGCGCCGCTCTCTTTCTGTAGCTCCACTGCCGTGATGAAAATATTACTTTAAGAAGGGACGTCTTTGACAGCCACTGCTAGTCTACTGCTGGCAATACAACTGCAAGTTACATCCATGCTCTCATTTTGTCAGTGGGTTCGATTACAGTTAGCTCATTTGTAAATGGCTTCATCGCTATCTCTTGCAATGTCATTACCCTGCACGGCGTTCATTTTTTCCCGATCTGCCATGGTGGTCCCTTCTTAGAGTAACTCCTCTATAACAAATCTGGCAACTAAGCACCGCAGGATATGATTGGACGTGTAAGACATGACGTCCCTCCTCACGCATGCTTAGAAAACACTCGAACGAAGCACAATGATGTGTTCTCCGTGTAAAAGATCGCTCTCATAAGCCGAAAGATAACACGTTTATTTGTAAGCGGCGATGTTAAAATAATTTAACATTCTGCTGTAATAAGTTATTCTATGTAATGTATATTTGCAAGGGTTGCAATTAATATTCAAACTATAAAAAGAGATATCAATAATATTCTTCTGAACACATGCTCCGTGACGAGTATGTTCATATGATAACTGTTACAGAAGATAGTGAGAGATGGAAGTAATATTGACATGATCTTCTCAAAAATGTTTCTGAGGGGAATGTGCTACGTAAACTAGAAACTTAAACTCTCGGGTAAAACGTCTCTGCCCTTCGAAGTGATATTATATACTAATCTATCCCTTGAAAAATAACCAGCGTCTAATTGCTTAGTCCATCAAATGAGCCACCGCATTGCCAACAGGGTCGTTAATCGCTTGATTAACGTACTGATGAGCGCACAAGCTGGAGCCACCCCGGCCGCACCCGGCAGCCCAGGGCCCTCGCTTTGCGCTCTTCCCTTCCCACGCCACCGCCCCGCCCCTCCCCAGCCACCCCAGCCTCCGCCAACGCCGCCGCCGCCGTCCCCACTGCGACCAGCTGTGCGCCCTTTGCCGTCTGAACTGTCGCCCCGACCGCCCCATACCATGGGCGCTGGCTCAGGCTCTTGATGTCACTGCAGTGCCTCTGACCGGGAGGTCCTAGGCTTCCACTGCTGAAGGTGTCATGATGTTCAACACTAGCTACACAATTCTAGTGGCCGGCTACTCTGATCGATCGGTTACCGTGGTTTCTTTGATCACCACCAGGTGAATGCTGAAGCAATAACTTCGGACCGCGCGAGATCTATCCTTTCTTTTCCTTGTCTTTCCCTCACCCCTTACACCCACTTACACTTAAATGAACTATACTACTACATATGCTCTGAGGGTCGGGAGCTTAGTGGTTGTCCCACCTGGGGCAGTGTCCGTCTGGTGAGAATTACCTGATTGGGGAAAACTCCGCTAGCCGATGGTAGTTTAGTGCAGAATCTTGCCATCCAGTATGGGAACACCGCCTCCTCCCGAAAAAAACACGCAATACACTTACGGAAATAATGATTTTATCAGTCAGAGTTTATCCCGACTTTAGAAGAGCCGAGAGTTTCCTCAATAATAGGGCATTTGCAGCTATTACTACACCTGGTTATGCTTTTCCAGCGAAAAGGAAAATATCTTAAATAACCTACTTCAATTTAAACTTCTTCGTAACTAAAATTAATATACAGTGTCAATTGAGAAAATTATTAGTTAACATGCGATTTTTTAAACAAGTCTGGAAAATCTTTGTAATTATCATATTTTCTTGTATTTTCTTCTCTAAGTCTTGCTCTATATATGCAAACACATTCGCACACTCACGCACACTGCATTCGCCCTGGCCCAGACTCTGCTGAAGCCCCTGCAGCGCCGCGGCGTCTTCGGTTTCGGCCGCCGTGGCCCGCCCACGCGCGTTTCCGCGCGCAGTTTAGCAAATATCGATACTTCGATTTGCCTCCAAAATTTTTTTGATGTCGATAAAAATATCAACCAAAAAATTGATATTTAGAACATCATTATCATATGATGAAACATTTCGAAGTAAAATTTCTTATTTTAATGTAATATATAACTTGTCAATACTAGTTTAAGATATATTTTTAAGTCTGAATGTTATATTTCTTTTTATAATCAACATATATAGGCATGGTTCAAATTGCAGTTGAACAATATAAACACGTATAAAATAATAAGAAAAGGTGACCAACTGGGGAAAGGATTCAAGTATCGAACGGTTTCGTGCCTCTTGGGGATCGAGTACAATTGTCAGTTGCTGTTGATTGGGAATAAAATAGTTACTGAAAATACGATTTACATCATGAGGTTTTTTTAAACATTGATATTTCAGCACAAATACATCGATCTGAAAAAATATTGAAAGCAAAACCTCATCATCATCGATAGTAAGAATTAGATCTCTTGATCTGTTCCGTCTTTTGTCTATGCCATCTCTTGAAATGACGTCTTATATCTTTTTTTCCTTTCCCAAAGCAAAACATTGATGTTGTAATATCGAAGTTTCTAATCGAAAATATCGATAAACAATGATTTTTTTGCCATCCCTACCCGCACAGTTTCCGACTCAGTCTGCCCCCGGCCGCCTTCTGAGTTCCGCGATGAGCGTTTAGCCCCCTCCCCCCACCGGCGCTGCCCATCGATTGGGTGAAGCGGGTGAAGCGCGTTGGGCGGTTGAAAGCCGCAATGGGCGATGGAATGAAGAACAAAGGGAAGGGACACCCCAACCCCCTCACAGGGGAAACACGGCGTCGGGCATGGTCTCTGGGGGAGACCTGTAAACGGCCACCTGAACTCTGAGTTTCAGGGGGGCACTCACGTCGTTAGCATCAAGGTGGAGGCAGTGAGTTGGTGGCTTGCCACCAACTCACTGGGCGGGATTGGGCGGGATTGGACATGAGATTCGTTAGCCAGTATCTTCTGTGCAGCAGGGCGGCTGGCCAAGTCCCATGTACAAAAGTCCAAAGGGGAAGCATGAACCACCTGTCCGGCACCTGAACCCTGTCAGGGTGCCCCTGTCAGGGTAGGTTTTGGCGGTACTCACGTCGCTATCTCCAAGGTGGAGGAAGTGAGAAGGTGGAATCGAGGTCGTAGTCCCCTGGAATTCGGCCCGAGGGCCCAAAGCTGGGCATTTTCAATCGTGAAGGTTCATTTATGAGATAAGGGGCGCTTTATTTCACGTCTGAGGTTATTTCTAAACTATTCAATATTTCTTAAAAGAAACTGGTGGAATATATTACAAATATTTCTATATGAAAAGTGTATGAGAACTTAGAGGAAATATAAATTCGTGCAAATAACCACATTTTCATTTATAAAGTTACGTAAACCTTTAATAGGAAAGTGTGTAAAATAGACGTGCGAATAAACGCAAACAACAAACTGTCTTACGCAGGCACACATGAAAGCAACGAGAATCGTAGATACGCTCGTACGCAGGTGCAAAATTCATTGAAGCACACATGCTACCGTGAGTGATAGAGATCGTGGCGGTCGAAGCACCTCGACACCGGCTGCACTTCGGTTCGAATGCCGCATCCGGCAAGGCTGTTTGCTTGTGTGTTGTGGCGTAGAGCGGGCTCCCTCAAATACCGCGTATCTTCCTTCCATTACGTTCATATATTTACGTCTGCCTTTATTTCCTCCTCATAATCTCAGTCATTACTTCCAGCTCCATTATGATGGAAAAGATCCATAAAAAGTCGAGACGTCTTGAGAGAAGGAGAATGACGAAGGAGTGGGGGAAATACACGAAGAAGGGAAAGAAATCAGAAGAAAGAGATGAAGACATAGATGCCGCTGAAGGATACGGAGCAAACAGACACTTATGAAAGGAGACAGAGATAGAGGTAACGAAGTTCGAAACTGAGAAGCGAGAGAGGGAAACTGAGAACAATAACGAAGCAAAAAGAGAATGTAATGAGCAAAGATGTTATGTGTAATGTAATGAAATATAATATACTACTGTAAGATTCACAAATATGTATGAGATAAGAGTTTAGCACAAAATCACGAATCCCAATATGAGATAGAGGGCAAGTTATGCGTACAGGCAATTTTCTCTCAGGCATACTAAGCATGTAGCCGCCGACCTGGATGGTCGGGGTGGCTAAAGCGTGGGGTGCCTCAGGGCCGCGGGTTCGAGCCCAACCGTGGACATGATTGTTTTTCCTTGCCTTTCATATGTTTTCAATACATATTTATGGAATGAATGTTCATAGTTCAGTATTATGGATATTCTACATCATATGTTGTCAGACTTAAAAATAAACAAATTCTAATTACAAGTATAACTAACTACTCTTGAATTCAAAACTCACAGAGCACCTATGAAATTAATTTCTCTAAGAATATGCTGAGGATTGAATCTAATGGATTCCTATTTGTATTAAAATTGTATTATTGAACACTACAAATAACTTATTATTGTTATTATTATTATTATTATTATTATTATTATTATTATTATTAGCTGAGTATAAACCGTTACGAACCACTCTACACGATTAACGTGTGTAATTTTTCCAGGGTCAGCTTTTCAGCTGTATCCCTCAATACGACAAGGTTGTTACGCCTTGAAGTATGAATTATGAGATGATAGGATGATGATGAGGGGTGAAGGGACAATCACATATCGCACCTCAATAGAAAAGTGACACAAGTGAGAATTTCGTATTTCTCAGAAATTGCAATTTTAAGTTTCGTAGTTCAGTAATACTCGTTATAGATTGTGCCAAATATTTACCTTCTAGCAGATAGTAATTGAACTAATTAAAATCAACTTCAGAACAGTAGCAGTACCTCTTGGTAACCTCTTATCAGCTTTTAGCTAAAAACTGACGATTTCGCACTTGTGTCACTTTTTTATTGGTCCATGTCTACGCAGGACTCAAACCTGCAGCCTCCTCGGCACAGACGACGGCAGCCGCAACCATATGCGTCACGGAGGCGGCGGTCTTTAATGTATGTGTGTTGTCGCGAAGACCTTGTGAATCTGCTTACCACAGACCGAGGAGCCCATATGTATGAGTCTAGTATAAAAAGGTCAATGTGTCCGCATAAGGAACTTAGTGCATACCCTGGGAGAATAGCCGAAATCGACATTGCCTGAAGTTGAAAAACGCCCAAGGAAGAAAAACAACATAAGCATGTAACAGACAAGTAGAAACTAATATACCGCTCTATTCCGCAAAGAATTAAAAAAAGAAGGGCTCGCATAACAGTTGCGCTCGTACCACAGGAAGCGCGAGGGGAGGGGAGGGATGAAAACAGAGGAAGGGCGAGAGCAAAGCCACCCGCGGTCTGAGGATTGATCTCGCAGCGCCTCTTTAGTTGCCCCCCCCTCTCCCACTCACTGCATAATCCCGTCCCCGACAGCTCCGGCGAAATAACAAACTTAATCAAGCTGTTCGCCAGCGATGGGGCGCGCAATTAGTGTTTTTGTGCACTGCGCCGTGACGTATCGCGCAAATAACCAAATTAGCTGGGATGCGCCGGGCGCTCCTATTGTGCACTTCGGTCGTCGCAAAGGCCCAATTACGCGTCATCGAAGGGCCAGAAAATTGTATCAAGAAACCTGTACGCGAACTGCGAATGCCATTTAGCTGCGCTTTGTTTCAAGGGCCAGGCGATGCCACGGTGGTTACGGAAACAATAGGCTGCCACTCGAAAGTTGAAGTGTTGCTAACAGATGATTGATTGGTGATTCCGGGCTGTGGCGTAAGGTCATTAGCCTGTGAGTGTAGTGCACGTTTTTTCCTCGGAGGATGGCGGTGGTCTTCTCCCAATGGATGGTGAAATCCGGCACCGACTTACCTGTCAGCTAGTGGGGTTTGCCCAAACCTGATATCTCCCAAAAAATAATTAAAGACGTCATTGCCAACAATATTATTTAATGCAAAAGCAGCTTTCGATGGCTTAGCCATCATCATCAGTTGTTTGCTGGATGGAAGCCACAAAAACGACTACCTACGACGAGTAGTCGTTTTTGTGGCTTCCATCCAGCAGACAACTGATGATGATGGCCATCGAAAGCTGCTATTGCATTAAATAATATTGTTGGCAATGACAACGTCTTTAATTATTTTATGAAAAATGCCAAAGATATCACACCACAACACCTATACTGATATCTCCCACCAGTGGGCCCCCGCCCCAGTCGGGACAAGCAACAAATTCCCGACCGGTCTCCCGTCATGTGTGGTAGTATAGTGCGTGTAAGAGTACGTATGTGTAAGTAAGGAGTGAGGATAGGCCAAGGATTGGTAAACAAAGCAGATGGTCCATGGCCCTTTTTTTAGGTTACTGGTCCGGCATTCGCCTGGTCGCCTTTCGTTAGAATTCTCCTCAGACAGCGACAGAAATCGACCTAACTATCTAGATAGGGTCGAAAATCCTCTCCGAAAATCCGTCGTGACGCGGACCTAGGACCTTCAGATCAGAGGCGCTGCAGTCACATGAAGTGTTATCCTGAGCCAGGTGATGAGAAATGAAATCCAAACAGTGTTGTAAAGTAATTCCGTATAAAATGTGAGGGGCGACACGACTAAATAACTCAGTGGCCTTAGAAATGGAAAACAAACAGGTCAAAACGGGGAAACCACTCTTCCGCCTTATACCAAAGCTCTGTGGCAGAGGTCTGCACAACTTCTCACGCGGTCACTCTGCACTTATAGCCGACCGTGTGCCAGCGAAAGCGCCCAAAGTGCAAGAAGTGGTGGGGGGGCGATGACGTGTTGTTCATTTACGAACGAACGTTTTGAAAAGAACAACACTTTTTCAAGTTACTCCAAAAACATGTACTTCAGTGAAAAAATGGAAACGAATTTTCTGCTACATTATGTAATCCTCTCTGCACTACAATTAATCTTTATACGTATATGATAAATAAAAATTATTTTATATGTTTAAAAAGCCCATATATTGTTCTCTAAAGTCTAAAGTTTTGAACCCCTCTGAAATATGTCCAACGGGATATAAGCGGGATAAAGACAACAAACACTGCCGCGTGGGTGAAATGCGAGTCTTTGACTGCGATAGTTCCTATTTCCCCGCTCAACGTATTGTCGATTGCAATGAAATGATTTGACTCTTCAAAGATTGATTCATGAAGTACATATTTTAAGCTTTAACTTTATAAAAAATAAAAGTACACAGTACGCGAATGTTTAAGACGCTCTGTTATCAACCAGAGCCTCAAAATATATTTAATTACACGGTTAATCAATAATTGTAAATTTGAAATACTTAAATCATAATCTTAAGCACGTTGGCAACCCTGAATTTTCCAATCTCAACCTAGACTCATGCAAACACAGCACAGGGAATAGGTTAGCGAAAGGGGCAGAGTAGTAAGAGTATTGTGCAGCCGTGGCTGTGGCAGTGACTGGGCAGTAAAAGGCGCTCCGCAACGTGCAGCAAAATGGCGGCGGCTCAGTGGCGGCATGTTTAACCCAGGAAGGATGGCGGCGCCGCCATTAGCGTGGACTAACGCATAAATAGAGGCAGCGCGGAGAGCGCCTGGCCCGCGGGGAGATGCCGCGTTAACGAACGTGCGGATGTTAATATTTAATTCAAGGGCGCTGGCAGCGGTGGGTGGGCGGGGCTGGTTGTGGAGGCGGTGGTGCAAGGGGAAGGAATTGGGCGAGGCTGGCGGCAGTGGGTGCGTGGGGCAGTTGGCAAGGTTGGGGGTAGAGGCGGTGGTGCAAGAGGAAGGAAAATGGGCAGGGCTGGCGGCGGTGGTTGCGCGGGGCTGGTGGCAAGGTTAGGGGTGAAAAGCGGTGGTGCAATGGGACGGGAAATGGCGCTGGCGGGCGGGGCGGTGGTGCGTGGGGCAGTTGGCAAGGGTTTGGGGGTGCAGGCAGTAGTGCAAGGGGGAAGAAAATGGTAGGGGCTGGCTGTATGTGGGTGCGCGGGCCCTGGTGCCAAGGGGGAGAGGAAATGGGTGGTGGTGCTTGGGCGCTTGGTGGGCAAGGATTGGGGGTGGAGAACGAAGTGGTGATAGTAAATGGCGGGGCCTCGTTGGCGGAAGGGTGCGGTGGGCCTGATGGAAAGGGTTTTGGAGAGGCGGTGGGTGGTGAAAGGGGAGGGAGGGCGCGGCCTTTGGATAAAGTGGCGGAGGTGCAGAAAGGCCTGTTATGATTGGCGAAGAGAACGAGGAGAGCGACAGAGTTGGTGATATGACCGAGGGTAGTGGTGGCGGCGTAGGTGGGAGCGGTGAAGGGCGAGGAGATGAAGGCGGGGCTGAGGCGCGGGTGGTCGAGGGTGGCGGGCTGCTGGCGGCGTAGATGGGAGCGGTGAAAGGGCGGGGAGATGAAGGCGCCGGTGGTCGAGGGTCGGGGAGGGGCCTGCGGTTTCGGGGCGGGACACGCGTAAGCACGAGCTGCAAAGCCGCTTAGGAAGTGAAGCACGGCGCGCGCTCCGCGTGAGAAAACTGGGCGACGAGGCCCTGCGGTCACCGGCGGCGCCGCGGCCTCCACCGCCCCCTCTCCCCCCTGCGGCCGCTCCCCTTCGAAGCCCACGGAAGCTTTCCCTCAGCCGCCTTCTTCTGGGGGTATCTGTGTTGCTCGCGTTACTTTTCAACTCGGTGGCTCCTTTCACTTAATATCTCGCTTAAGAGACTGGTGGATTTCAAATCCCCGTCTTTCACCAAACGTTCTCTTGCTTTTAAACTTTTAAACCATCTCTGGATGCGAGAAACACTTTATTCTAGAAAACAAACTACTCTTTAAATATCCACATCACAACAACCCAACAATGAATAACCCGAGCCGGCGATTTACTTACTCTATAATGTACAATAGTGTATAATTTCTGCTTGTATAATTGCTGATCCACATCGATCAATTCACGTTTTCTTTAAAATGTTGGATTCTTTGTTTTGCCATTTTATTTTCTGCCGTTATAGCTTTCCCACGATTCGGCTTCTCGTTTCTCTTTCACTCCACCTTTGCTCCAGTTTTTAATTCGCACTACACTCGTCTCTTATCTTTCCCTCCTATATTACCATATTTCTCTCTTCGCCGCTGAGCGGACTCTGCAGTTACCATCGCCGGCTGCTTTGAGGTGACCCCCTCGACGGCCAGGTGAACGCAGGTAAAAAGTTCGCGGAAGGTCGTGCGAATGGCTGTCTGAGAATTCGCGTTTGAATGTCGCCTCGTGTCCAGAAGTCACGGTAAGGGGTCGCAGCTCAATATATGATGCTGGCAAGTCCTGTGGACGCCCTGCGCCATATTGCGCTGACCAGTTTTGCCTTCACCCTCACGACAGTGGATGTTCCAATACCCTTCTGCCCGCGAGTGTCTCCTCTGCTTGTGCACTCTCTCTTTCATTAGCCTCGTTGCCATTCTTCACACCGACCAAACCCTACGGAGTTGCCTTAAGGTTGCTGTCTTCCTGAATAAATAATATCGAGTACCTATATTATTTATTTTGTGGTTTTTCCTTGTACATTTGATTATTAATTGCCCTTAGCGATCAGATAATCTTTAAAAAAGGATACTCGATTTGTTTACAACTAATTGGCCAAAATAGAAGTCTTCACTTCACACATCCTGTCTCTACTGCTCTTTTACGTATAAACACGTTCATTTCAACAATGCTAAGACTCGATCCTTTTTCCTCAGCGCAGGGCGCGCCCGAGAGGTTCCGTTCGTCACGTGACCGCACCCCTGGGGGGGGGGGTTCCCCGGCGGGCGCTGATTTGTCCGCAGAGCGGCCGCGGGGGGCGCTGATGACGGCGCCCAGGGGCGCGGTAACCCCGCAACGACCACGCGATGCGATGGGAGGCGGCGATAGCGCCTGCGATGCTCCCGGGCGTCGACCAATCGCTTGCGCCCCCCCCCACCGCTCTTAGAGGTCGTTGAATCATTTCGACCTAGCTGTTGTAGCGTCGTGTCGCGTTAAAACACGGAGACAAGCACGTAGCGGACGGCGGGCATCGCCGGATGTTTAACAAAGGGCGAAGAGATGACGCACTGGGACTTTCCGTGGACGTGCCGTGCTAAGGCGGCGGTACGGTGGAGGCAATGGGGGCGGCAGGTAGCGCCGAAGGGCCTATTTAAGGCCACGAGAACAATGCCCCGATCTTGTTTCCCAGCAGCGTCGGCGGCAGTTGGTGCGTGAGTTTGTGCGAGTGCACGAGGCCAAGGGCCGGCAATTCATTGTCGTGACTAGCGAGACATATAGATGGTCTCTGGGTAGAGCGGTGCTCCGCACAGGGAACACTTATCGTATGTTGCGGTGTGGTAACCCCATAAATTCTCTCCTAGCAGTGGGTTCTATTTATTTAGTTAAGTGTAAGCAGTGTAATTGTTTAATTCTGACTACGGTCTAGATTGTGAATAAATCTACTGTTTTTACAAACCACTCTGGTCTATGTTCTGATTACACCCGTATGACGCCACACTATGTACCCAGTGTCGAAAATCCTGGAACCTATGACGTCCCCGGACAAAGTCACTGCAGTGGCATCAGTCGATGCCCCGAGCCATATCTCCCGGTGAAGCAGTCGTATAACTGTGCACACTATTCACTTCAGTTTACACCTGCTGTTGCTCTTTCACTTACAGACGCATTCATTTCAACAGTGCTAGCGCTCAATCCTCTTTCCTCAGTGCAGGGCGTACTCGTGTGATTCCAGGGGCGCTCCCGCTCGTCACGTGACCACGCTGGGAGGGGGGTTCCCCTTAGAGGAAAAATGGGTTGTACTACAGAAGTAATTACTTCTCGGTAGTAGGTAGATTTCTTTTAAAAATAAAGTTTCCATTCGTTTCTGTTGAAATTATTTTTACTTTTCCGTCAATGAATTTTCTTAACGGGGGATAATAAAAATATTCATTTAATTTTTTGTTTAGATCGATTATTCTGTAGCGTACATCATAGATTTGAATAAGGTAACTTACGGAAATATTAAATCAAAACGTCCTAAAATTTAAAAAGATAATATTTATGTATAATAACATAATTGTACTATATTGCACAGTATTAATTGTAAACTGGAAATAATAATTAAATGTTTAGTTAATTTAACAATTTTCAACTGCATACCTAGATTTATCTTCGCCACATTTCAAAGTTTTACGTCCAGCACCATAATGTGTACACTTCATTTTATCGACTCTCCCAAATTCTAGTTCATTTCTGTGATATTGCCCTGACTTTTCTGTGATATTGCCCTCACACCGCCAACATCACATTGCATTTTTTACATCCAAATTCTTCACGAATCTCGCCACTCCAACTGAAATGCTCTATCAATCCTTTATACCCTCATTCCAGAACGTCCGTTTTCTCTCTGGTTGTTCATTCAATCCGTCTTCTTCAGTCAACCGACTTCATGACATCACAGTTCTAACCTCTGATTATATTCCGGTAGGCCGTGTCTGTACGTATGATCTTGACTAATCAAATATGAACGAAATGTTTCATCTAATTTCGACTCGTTGTACTACATACAAAACTTGCTGTATTGTATCCATTGGTGCCAGAACAATTTCATGAAACATTATGAAATCGAAAAAAATCAGCACATTTCTATTGATCATTAGCAGTACATGAATTTTATCATTAGAAAATCAGTATATTATTAAGGTCGCCAAGCGCACGTAAATTTGAATTTCCAAGAACTTTACCTCTCACTATTCTTTCTGCCTCTTTTCAGCGATCGCACTTCTTCCCCTCCTCCAAAACTACATTCTCCCACAGCAGGTACAGACTTATCGGCGCCGCAAATTGCAATTTCTACTTCCCCAAAATATCGTGTTTCCGAAAAATCCTTCCCCAAAATATCGTGTTCTACTGCCACGCCCGGCAAAAGAATGCATTTGTATTCAATAGATTGTACATTGAATAAAAAGATAATTTTCTAGAAAAGGTATTATATACCCCCAAAATAAAGACCCTGCCTCTCTCACTCTCTGACCCTGTCTCTCTCACTCTCTGACCCTGTCTCTGACCCCCTCACTCTCTCTCAGACACCCTCACTCCCTGTTCCTCTCTCTCTGCCCCAATCTCTCTGTTCCACTCTCTCATCAAGAAGTCATTTTGTAAATTATTTTCAAAGAATTTGTAGGTGATCCGAATCCGAGCTCTGGCCATTGCGCGACGTCTGTCTTCTTTGAAAGCTGCCACTTGTCGTCAGATGACGCCACCCACCGGCGCTGGCCGGCTGCCCGCAGCCTCCCACCCCGCACCCCCTGCTGCGGGAGTGGTTGTCGGGGACTGGAGGGGGAAGAGGGAGTAAGACCCCCCACAGCGACCAGCTGCGAGACGTCAATGTGCGGCGCCAGTCAGTCTGTTGTACTCTCTTGACGGGAGCTGCTGGCCGGGGAGAGCATGGAAGAAATTCAGGAGCGGTCTGGCATAGAATCGGGGTGTCTGCGACGCGAGAGTCGTGTCATGTTGACATTGGTTGCAGCCTTGCACGGCCAGTGGAAGAGTGGAAGCCAGAGGTTTTCTGGTTGTTGAGGCATGTTTAAAATTTACTTCGAAACTATATCTTACTTGTATTTATTGGTTCAGAGCTACTACGAATCACTAACTACTACTATTACCACCATTACTACTAGTACTACTACTACCTCTACAACACAGAGTCGTATTGCCGTAAATCCATTTTTCAGTATCAAGCCCCCCTCCCCTCGAAACGTCAATTCTAACTTCACGTCCTAATAGAGGAATTAATTTCCATTATGTCAGATTATACAGTTTTGTTACCTGGATCCCCCAATACCAAATTTTTCGTCAAAAAGTCGCCGATATCTGCGGTATTATTATAGTATTTTTCCTACGTAAGTACATAGCAGGTAGAGAAAGTACGAGTAAAAAACGAATAAAGACATAAATATAATAAATAAAAATTATAAATAAAAAATAATGGATAAATAATAATGAAAAATAAAAATAAATAATAAATAATCAATGAAAAATTAAAATAAATAATAAATAATCAATGAAAAATAAAAATAAATAATAAATAATCAATGAAAAATAAAAATAAATAATCAATGAAAAATAAAAATAAATAATAAATGAAAAATAAAAATAAATAATAAATACTAAAGCAAGTAAATAAATAAAGTGAGTAAATATAGCTCTGAGAGAGAGAGCGCAGTGCCACCGGCCACGCCCGCCCCCCGCGGCGCTCGCGTGCTCGGCGCGCGTCGCTCGGGGCGTCCTGGCGCTACGCCTCGGCGCGCACTGCCTCGCATTGGCCGCGGGGGAGGGGCGGCGCGCGGCGCTATAAAAAGCCCCGGCCGCCCGGGTTGCGTCGCCCCTCCGCACGCGAAGGCGCCCGGGGCGGCGGCTCCGTCGCGATGTTTTTGATGGCACCGGCTCCCGACCACTCACTTGCTAACTTTGCGAATGTAATGTGAGGTTAGGTCCGATAATGCTGCTGGCTCCAATTTTGTCCTTGCCTCCATGACTTTTTAGAAGAGCATATAATTTGATATACTTGTCGAAAAAATTGTAATTGATATAACGTCTTGCTTTTACCATTACCGTTAACGATACTGCTGTATCTACAGCGACTCAGACCTGGATGTTCTAGAGTTTGGGTCCCCACGATGTCGGACTTTCCATAGAAGCTATACAGCGATTCTTTTTAAGCCGCTGGCAGCTGGAAGAGAGTTTTAGCTGTCGGCTGCTCCTAGCCCTGGTTTTCCGTGATTTCTCCTAACACCAGACTAGAGCCGGAGCAGCATGTACCTTAAACAATAGGACATAATATTTCCTTTCCTTCCATTCTTATCCCCTCCTCACCCCTTGCGTACACACTCAAGTGCACTACACTTGTCGGGAGCTTACACCTGACTGGGGGAGATACATGAATGGAGAAGCCTCCCGTAGAGCGAGCTGTGCTCCGAATCCCATCGAATCTCTCCACTTTGCCACCTCCCGAGAAAAAAAAACATATACTACACTAACGGGAATAATTATCATACCAATTCTTGTGCCCGAAAATATCAATCATTCATTTTAGTTCATGAAATTTTGCAATTCAGTACTAATTAACAAAACGTCGAACATTGAGTCTGTCGTTTGTCATTGACATTCTCAATTTTAGTTGCTTCTCTAAGTACGCAGTAACGGTGATCATTTAATTTTTGTTGTTTCATGTCATTGAAATGTTGGCAGTATATACATTCCATTACAAAAAGATTTACACAGGATTCTTATTAAATAAACAATGGCTTACCGGCGTTTTGCACAACCGAGATAATCTCGGGCCCAATGACCTCAGATACTCTTGAATCTACCGAACAAAATAAGATTTGATATGTAAAATTTTGTTGTTTTTTTTGCATAAAATTCGCAAATTCAGATTATTCATCATAAAAGGGTATATGGTACAGGGTATATAGACACAAGGTAATAGATCCTTGTGTATAAAAACTATTCAAGATTATAACTGTAAAATGGTAAATACCACACCAAAAACCGTACGGAAACTTTGTTTTAGGAAATTTTGTCTACTTTAATTTCGTATATATCAGAATTTTCGTTAGGATTGAAAACTATGGAGTTATATATATGCAAGAATCCTAGGAACTTTTCAACGGCTTCCCCCTCCCACACACACACACTCTCTTTATCTTTAGTATCATGTGTGGACGGTTCCAATGAACAATCGCACAAAATTTCAAAACACATTTTATTTTCATTTCACTTTCATTTTTACTGGATTGCCATTTTTGGTATATTATGACTCAGCTAAAAGTGAACTTGATGTGACCCTCAGGCTCGTTTTCCACATAAATGGAGCACGGTCTGAAGTTGATTCGCGATACTAAGCACTTACGGCAAAACCGGTTCCTGGATATTACAACCATGTCCCTAGCGACCGTTTAAGTTACATTCATTTCCGTTTGTTGTATGAATGAAAGGAAATCGAAAACTTCACATTAAAAATATTGACATTTTATCAAAAATTTGCATTTACGTTATCAGTTCCTGTCGCAAAACAGTACAAAACCTACTAAATATTGTGTATGGTTTGAAATGATTTTCATTCTTCACTATCAGGATAAAAATATTCAGTATTTATTAAAAAAAATTTAATAGGAAATTGAACTATCGATTTCAGTCACTGTCAACGCGGCCATTTCCCTTTCAACATTCTGCAACGGACAACGACGCTTTTTCCATCTCTAAACTAAATCCTCAGATGATATTTGGCAACATAATAATATAAAATATTTTTCAAAATACATTTTTATACAAAAACATATGAATGTAGAGCTGTTCCATAATCGTCTTTCGACTGACTTGTCATTCTCAAATGAGATGGAAATTAGTAAATCAAGGGTATTCAATTCATAAAAATATTTATTACGTGTTTGATCCAACAATTTAAATAGAACTTTTTCGTATTTTAAATGCTCCATATATGAATTAATCACCTTTCCCGTAGATACCGAAATAGAATTAAATAAGGCTCTTAATTCCGGCAGGTATTAGTAAAGTCAATAACATAGCCATGGATGCGAACCATTCAATTGCCGAGTAAAACGCATATTATACACGCGCCTTCTGAAACGCAAGGTTTGCGAAAGGGAGTCAATCATTGGATCATGAACAGGAAGATTTATGAGTGTATGTTTGTGTGTATGTTTGTGTGTATGTTTGTGTGTATGTTTGTGTGTATGTTTGTGTGTATGTTTGGTGTTGTATGTTTTGTGTATGTGTGTGGATGTTGTTGTGGGTTATGTTTTTTGTGTGGGTTTGTTTTTGTTATGGTGTGGTTTGTGTATGTGTGTGTGTTGGTGGGTGTGTTGCCTGCATGTGCGCGCCGCGCGCGCGCCGCGCCGTGCTGCCGCGCGCGCCGAAGGAAAAATACCAGCCTAATTACCGTCTCAGTTTCCCTCAGATATTTAATTCGCTGAGGTGCGTGCTTGTCCCGGCCGAGCCGGTGCCAGTTTGTAAGAGATACCTGGAGGGACATATAGGTTGGCGACGGATCTCTCGTTACCGAGAGGAATATCCATCACCTAGGAATATACACTACACTTACGAGAGCAATTCCTTGAGTAACTCATTAAAACACGATAGAGAAAGTATCGCTTGCGCATGAGTGCGAGGGTGAAGATGGCGCCACAAACGAGGACAAAGGCGAGGGCGAGGTGAGGGTGAGAGTCAGGTGAAGGCGAGTGCGAGGGCGAGGTGAGGGCCTGATGAAGACGAGGGCGAGGTGAGGGCAAAGTGAGAGCGAGAAGAGAGCGGGCGAGGGCGAGAGCTGGGGTGAGAGCGATAGCGACAGCGAGGGTGAGGGCGTGTATGAGGTCAAGGGCGGGAGTGAGGGCTATGGCGAGGGCGAGAGCGGCCAACCCAGCAGAGTTAAGCGGTGGCCATTCCCGCCGGTGGCCCTGGCATTGACACAGCGCTTCCGCCCCGTCGTCACCCCGCCCCCATTCTTTCTCTTTCCCTCGGGAGCGGACCGTGGGCGCCACCGCCCGCGCCCTGATATCGAGTGTGAAAGTAACGACGCCGCTCCCCCGCCAGGCGCTCGCACCGCCCACGTGCAAAGGCTGCCTGTTTCTCTCGCGCCGGAGGTTCTTGTGCCGATTATCCGTTTCAAGCTGCCTAATATTGAAGAACCATTTCGTTGTTACATGCAGTACTCAAGTTGTTTGGAAAGTACTTTACATAATGCCCCTGGAATACTTTCGAATATTTCCCAAAACGGGCACCAATTTTGTTCTTTACTTCTTTAAATATTTTTAATGAGAGAGCGAAATAGCCTTACTAAGATGATATAAGTCCGATTTTCCCTGTTACCTCTAAAAGTTTGGAAATTACAAAAGTTTTAATCTTTTTTTTCTGCGTCTTCCTACAATATATTGGAGGTGGTGAAATATTTCTCACGTGATATTTATTCTCAATAATTAGTTCTTTTACTTAGGTTCTGCAAATCTTTCGAAAACGAAATATTTTCGCGCAATATTGAGTGAATCATGTGCAACATAAAAATATTTAAAATCTCTAAAAATTCTAAAAAAGCGGCTACATTTGTTTAAAGCTTTGGTAGGGATAGCACAGAATAAACTATAATGAAACATTTTCTTAATTATTTTGTTTTTTGAAAACTGAAACAAATGTATTTTTTGCAATCTCTCTCATGTCGTTAATATTTACAATATTGGCGATCTGTATGCATTATTGCACCTGTTCTCATTTTTTTAACCTTTTTGAATATGTAGTGATACATTGAGTTTTTTGTCAGGAAATCTCTTGCTCCTGTGTCTAGTAAATTACTTCCTCTAGCTTGTTGTCTATTCAAAATCTGTTTTGTAGGCCCTTGGTACCTAAAAATCGATTAACGGCTAAACGCTTCTCTGTCCGCTGCAGCTCAACCGAATAGAGAGTTTTCTTCCAAATTGATATTTCCCGATCGATCTAAACAAACTAGAGTTTCGGGCAGTTTGAAACTGTTGTTTAAATTTTTGTGGGTTCTTTAGCTGAAGTCTCGTCAAAATTTTCAAAATTTTCAGAAAACGCTCTTCAAACTTTCGGATTAAACGTTGTCCTCAGATAGCGTAAAGAACTTTTGAAGACATGGCGCGAATCTCTTTTTTGTTAAAATCCCTAATTTTCGAAAATTGAAAAAGTTCAACATTTATTCGACATCTTCCCGTAACTACAATATATAAGATAAAAGTTTTTAGTTTATGAGATATTTTAGTAAAAACAGATCTTGAAATAAATTTATGAACAGCTTTTCAAAAAACCAGTAGTTTTGCTTGAAACAGGAAATTTTTAAAGAATAATTTTCTCAAGAATGGCTTCAATTTTTTAAATTTAAATTTTTACCTCGTATGTAGCAAAGATCTGAAATCAAAATGGTGCTAATCCCATTTTCGGAGCACTTTCTGCATGTTTGAAAATAAGAGGGATCGAAATGATATATTCAAATTTCCTGTGCTTCAAGACGAGGTGAAAGTAATTTGAGAAGTGCTTGAAAGCAGTTCGATATTCTGAGCATCCCTGAAACACCGTTTTGAAACGCCGTTTTGAAACGCAGTTTTAATTGTGTGATTTGTGATTTTTTTTAATTTATTTGCTTTAAAATAATTATTTTTCGTATCAAGTGTTCTATGATACAATGAGTCAGGATTCCCATGCAAATGCACGTTTTCATTTAAGCTTCGGAGAGCTTCTAAACTTTGTAATATCTTTCGTGGCAGTCATTTTTAAAAAACATTCTTTTTTCGTTCGAATTTGAGTGTTTTGGTAGTTTTTTTAATGCATGCATAATGCATGTTTGGACTTTTTTCAATTAACAGTTAAAATTGTATGGTGTACAATGGAGAGAAGTGTACTCTGTGCGCTTTTGCAAAATTCCGGATTCGTTACCATATCCCCTAAAATGTCGAATTCTGAATACAGATGGAAATGAGTGCTTTTGAAAGCAATTGATAAGAAAATATTTGCCATGCATATTGGCCTATCGAGTCGCCCATTGCTGTTTCCATACTGCCACGCGGGAAACAACGGAAGGCAACTCAACAGTGCCGCGCTGGCAGAGCTGAAGCCGCCGCCGCCGCCGCCTCTGAGTCGCACTATTAACGGCTATTGTTTAATGCTAAAATGCGCATTTAATTGTCCAATTTTTGTTGATATTTGTTTGAAAATTATTAGTTTTCGCAACTAATGTTTTACTATTTGTAATGAGTTTTACAACAAATTATAATTGAGATGTGGGAATGTGAATAGAAATTGCGAGATAATAATAGTAGGTAACAGTTACTAAGGGCGAAAAAGTATATGCTGTTTTAGCTCCACTAGTTTTAAATTCAAGTGCATTACAACTATTAATGAAAGTAAAAATAACACAGACAAAATACGATAATAATTATGACACAAGTAGAAAATGTGACGTTTTATTTTATGTGTAGGAAGGGTTGTTACACGAGGCTGATACGGTGAGTGGCGCAATCCTACTTTCAAAATAAAATCACTTTTACCTCGTGTGTTACACACTATTTTTAGACACTGACTTTCATTTATTTTAATTCAACAATGCAAATCGCTTAAATGATACATTAAGGTCAGAAGTGGCTCCTCATGTCAGACGAAAGTGTTTTGCTTTCTCTGTTGAATAGACACATTCGTTTGAACACTTGAGCATCGTCTTACTTTTAGCAGTACTGCCAAAACTTGATTTTTTACGCAATACGTCTGCCATAAAAAGAAACTTCTACTAGTGGCTGTCTAAATACAAATTTTCAAATTTAGAAAAGGAGTTTATCGTCTTTGGAATCCGGGCGGAAGTAACGCGCTTCGAGTAATAGAGACCTCGGATAATATAATATCGGTTTCTGACGCCCCTCTTGATGTAAGAAATGTTCACTAAATGTGATTTTCAACCCCGTAGGGATCAATAATGTAATTGGTTGGCGTCAATCAGGAAACTTCGTGATTAGCAAAGAGCAACTCAGAGCTCGTTTAATTACAGCCGGAAGGGCGCAATTTCCTGTGCTGGCAGGCGCGTTCAAAGGCGATCACCCCACGTTTAAGATTCCCCGAAAGCGCCCGCTTTTACATTGGGCATTGACATACACAAATAACATTTCGACACGCAATTTGGGGAGAACGTCAATTGTACTGATACAACTAACGTGAAATAATTGTTCTCAACTTTCATAGAACACCAAAATCTGACCCGTGTAGTAAATGTATCATGTAAGAAGAAAGTGGTTCAATACGGTACGTGCCAGCGTTTAGTCGAAATGCATTTTGCCAAATAATTTGTTTTATTCCTCGCTAGAAGATGGAGATATAGAGTACAGTTTTCCCGACTGGAAATTTAACATTAAAAACACTTAATAACGATTACGTTCACGTTTGCAATGTAACGGCTTCGGCGTTCTGAAATTTGCTACACAGTTTTGGTTTTAAGCCAGTTACACACAAACAAATTTAAATAACGGAACGGGAGTTATAATGATTTATTAAGAATAAAAAGAAAATTCTGAATCTTAAAAACAACAATAGCTAATGATCTTCAATTTCTACCGATTTGAGTTCATTCAGAAATCGTGAATGTAGCATAATCGACTGGAAGCGAAGCCCTGCAAAACGGTCTGAAGAGTAAATTTGTCTGCAAAGAGCGGACAGATTTTCTCTAAAACAAATGAGAGTTGTCATTAGATGGTAATTTCATCTAAATAATTATCCAACTCGATAACGAAAGGCGATAGCGCAAATTGCGGAGTTTAGCATGTCTTTTCAATGTAATTGACATGAAAGAAAGTTATAAAATTTATAAATTCTCTCACAATTTCCAATTTTTGGCATTGTCAAGTGGAAATGGCTCCCTGATGTCTCAGAAATGAAAATTGCGAATTAAAAATTTTATAGCGACCTTTTAAACTATTCATAAATGTGCACTATTACTGTTCGAAATTTGTCTCGAAGTTGAGCATTGAAAGCTAACAATTTTATAAGAGTTGCAAATCGATTGATTAATATCTGGTTTCATTGTTGCTCAAATAATAAATACACACATGATGTTTCAATGTTGTTTTAATTTACTGAAACGATTTCCTAGTAGTATTCTACCGATTCGACAAATACACTATTTTGCAATTTTTGCACTGAATATTTGATAAAAGTCATGGATTATGTTTGAAAAATAATATTGAAATTAAAATGTGCATGAGAAACTAATTGTTCTAAAATTAGAATTATTTTACCAGATATCAACGTAATTTCATTCAAAAGAATTTTGTTAAGCAGGTAAAAGTATTCCTCCATATTTTTATTTTATTGTACTATTGACGTTCAAGTTCATAAAATTGTTTAATTTCATCTATTTTTATTAATATTTTCACATCTAAACTAACGACGTCTGCCATTTTCTACGAAGTAATTTTGTAAGGTCATTCATCGCTGAATCTCTATACTACCTGAAGAGGCTTCTGCATCTAACAATCTTTGTCTTTCCAGAAGGATTTACTCCTCAGGGCGGGCACTTAAGCTCTTTGACTCTTAATCGCCACTCACAATACCCTAATCAATAACTCTCGAATATCGGACTTGCATCGGGGAAGGCAAATGCTCAACTGAGGAACGCCTACATCAAATTTCAGGTGGCTCGGGGCCGCCAACCCGTATCCTCACTGGTTAACTTTGACGGAATCGAAGTGTCGCCGGAATCTAGAGCACCCTGACGGGAGACTGATGTTCCCTGCCGGTTCTCGTATATGTGGGTTTGGGAAAAAGTTCCATGCTCAACCTTGCCCACAGGTCGGCGGCTAATAGCCCAACTGGCGGGTTACCGGGTAAGCTCAGTAACCAGGAGCTTAGAACCACCAACTGTACCTACCGTTGCGCTTACGGCGTGAGTACCGCCACGACTCGAGCGTCCGGGTGGGTGTTTCCGGCCTCTACCCGAAAGTTTAGACCCTTCAACCGTTGGTTCCCCCTGCGTTGAGACTGCTTGCGTTGAGTACCGCCGAGAATCTAGTGTCCGGGTGGGCGTTTCCGGCCTCCACCCGGAACCTCAGACTCTTCGACCGTTGATTCCCCGGCGGTTGAGTCCGCTTGCGTTTGGCTTTGAGGCTGACAGTGGCGGCTTCTTTTAAAGAGTTCCATGGCGACACCCTCCCCTAAAAAACCGGCCTCGGGAAATGTTGCAGAAAGTTTTAAACTTGCAATAAGTCTACTAGTTTAATATGTGCATACCACCAGCATAGTGCTTTAGGACTAATATAGTTTTATGTGCTCACTTAAGCAAAAAACAAATGTTTTTAGAATGGGTCGCATCATGAACTATTGCGAGTCCATCCGTAGCTGGTGCAAGGCAAGTAATAGATTTTTGAGGAAGAGTGGGGGTACTGGGAGTGGTTGGGGACAGCGTGTTGCTATTAGGGTTTTATTCGGCCGAGTCCGCGACTATTAATTGAGCTATGAATATACCGACCTTTTGATCTGATTTCATAAATTACTGTGTTGTTTATTGATAATACTATTTTTTAAATCAGTTATTTTTGCGTGAGCACACTGTTACGAACGTAAAAGTTGTTTTAGACAATGATTAAAATCTCTATGCGTGCAACTCGGTTGTACACTACAAGCCTGAGTTTTCCTCGTTCAAGAAATATTTTCAAGAGAGAAAATGTATGGGATAAATCAGACCCTGCTGCCCCTCCTAATTCACAACCCACTAGCCTCAGCCAATGGTGGTACGCCTATGGGGTTTCGACCAGAAAAGGGATGCCCAAGCCTCGCAAAAACTGGTACTTTAACACGAGCGGATACGATCGAGTTTTGATTGCAAACCTGTACAAGATGACGGGAAACTCCTGCCTTATCAATATGAGAGAGATTCTTTCTCACGAGAATCAAAGATATCAAATAAATAGAGATGAAATAAGGATAATATGTGTATATCGAAACACACATCTTTCAACTACCTTACTGCGGTTAGGTTGAATTCATTGTCAGTATTGTTGTGGCAATTTCATACCCACTACCACATCCCCAACGCAATTATTTTTCTGTGCTCTTTTCTGCCTTCACGTCGCCCCCATTGCGCCCCACGGCAGTCTGCCTGCGCCGCGCCTTCGGCCATCGACCTGTTCAAGCGCTCCGAGAGGGCTGAAGAAAACGAGTGGGCCTCCCGAAATAATTAGAACCGCTTCATTACGAGCCGCTTGTCTTCAATTACGCAAAATGAAAAGTGCATCCAGCGGCTGTGGGAAGGCCGACGGTTGCAGACTCCTGGGAAGATGAGGTTCAAGAAAGAAGTGTTCTCAAGGAAATTGTTGAAGCGAAGTAAAAATATAAAGAAGAAAACAAACAATGGAATGGATCTAGGAGATGTTTGTTTTCCCCTTGCGAAGCAGAAATAAATGAAGTTTAAACATGTTATCGTTTTAAAAATATATTTGGATGTCATACGTGATTTATTTTTAATTGACGTTAATATTTTATTAAAAACTAGGAGACTCGTCAATGCTTCGCTTTTGCATTGTACTATACTTCTCTCGCTACTGGTCACATGATTGTTAATTACGTTTTACGCTATGCTCTGCAATGTTTTCAACATTCGAAAGACTTTCTGACGAATATGAGTTTGTTCTATGTCCTGGTTTTGATGTAGTTGTCAAGTATTCTTTTGTTAAAATGTTTTCCACCTCGAAGGGGCGTGCATTTGCTATGACACTATCTTGGAGAAATTTGATTTACTTGCCCGAAATAACGTTTGAGTAATAATTCTGGCATATATTTCACAATCGCAGGGGCAGAATAGGCAGAGAAGATGTGCTTACTACTTTGGAGTGCGGCGGGTTGCGTACAGCTTCTGTTCAGGGGCACTTGAGCCAGCATAAACGCATAAAATCATCAACGCCCCCATTCTTTGCCTATGTGCGACAGAAATATGCACATTCTCCTTGTTCTATACCGATATTCTTCGCGTACGTACATAAATATGTTGACAAAATTTTAGCGGTACGTCAGTCCATAAAATGCGAACAAACATTAATTTGTATATATTATATAATTTTACAGTTATGAAAATAACGTTTTATAGTTGTATTACGTGTCTATCAGATGCAGATTGCATAATTGCTTTAATAGTTTTTTTCTCCAGTGTAGCAAAGTACGCTTGTAAAATGGTACAGACCGGGTGTTTATTGAATTTGTTTTTGAAATTAAAAGAGAATAATGTATACGAACACTTGGAATTATGTTTTCGAGTTATTAACTCTGCGAGCTGAAACACGGCCTGCCGAATCTAAGTACCTAGAGTTACGTTCCAAGCATGCCAAATATTTTTTTCAATTGAAATACATTTGCAAGTACAACTAATATCATATCATTAGATGGTAATTGGAAAGAATACGAGAAATGCAGTAGTAGCATCACTAGTTTTGCAAATATTCACGACACACGGAAGAAAGTGTTTATTTTAACAAAACATATATAATTAGCTTACACCTGTATTGTATATATTTTAAAAGACTTAATATTTTTGTAACAAATAATGTACTTTAGCTTCCAGGTCAATGGTCCCCATCTCGATCAGGTTTTTTTTCTTTCTTTCTTTTTTTTTTTTTTTTTTCAGTTTCCCTGATCCATTGAGCAAATGCTGAGATGGCCCCTTGTTTTGCTTCTGGGCGTAAATGTACCTTCATTATGCGCACGTTTTGTTGAACTCTCCTTTTGCTTGTAATTGTAGGAGTAGATGTAAGAGAGAGTTACTATTTTGTTAGCAATGCAAAAAAATAATACCTGCAATTCGTTTACCGATGCAAATAAGTTTTCTGTAACTCGGGAATGAAGATGGTACTTTTTCAAATATTGCTAATCTCGCGCTATTTTGAAATGTATTTATTAATTTATTTTAAACTTTTACTCATCTTTCATCCATTTACAGTTAAAATGTTGGGAAGAGATTTTGGAACTCAAGAACACGTGACCATATGATCTTCTCCCCCATACGTCACGTATAGTTTTTACTGTTTTTTGACTAAATAAATATATATCTAATCTAAATCTAAATCACACTCTCTGACTCGTGTCCGTAGGTGTGTTAAGCACGAGTCGTTGACGAGTGTAACCACTTAATCCGTCGCTGACAGAAATATCACAGATTTCTTAACACGCAATCTCTCAATACGTCGTAACTATCGCATAGCTATTCCTTCTTTCCGAGGCTCTATTCCTTATTTATTCGCGTTTAGAATACGACTTTGTTCAATATTTTTTTATATTCTCATAATGAAATTCCCTCTTTACCGCGGCAACTGATTACCGTCACAGAAATTTTGTTTCAGTTTCTCGGGCGAGCTGTGTAACGTTGTATCATCAAGCGTTGATATTTAATACACATCAGCAATGCTAATCCGTCCCACCCATTTAAAGTCTCCGCGTGTGCGAGCTAAACGCCAGAAGCCGCCGCGACGTCGCACCGCACCGCGCGGCCGCCAGGAGGCGCTAGCGTCCGGTCCCCTTCGGGGAGGGAGGCGGCTCTGGGGCAAAACCCCGGTTTAATTAGCAGCCGTCGCGAGCTTGCGGCGCGTGCGCATTCAAAACCAACACGGAATTAATCACAGCGATGGGTTATTGTTCAGAGAGGGGGGTTATTCGCCATGATTTATCGCGGAAAAACGTAATTGAAATACTGTATTCAATATACATCAAGGGCAAGTATTTGCTTTGTATCAGATAGAAATTGAAAAGGGAGATAAACCAATATTTGTACCGGAATTTACGTATGAAACGTAGTCTGTGACGTTCAATATACAAATCAAACAAGTGTTGATTTTCGCTTCGACACTTTTTGCTTTACTAGTATTTAGTATTAAAGACAAACATGACAAAGACTTTAGTATTAAAGACAAACACGTAATATTGATACAATTTATAAACATATGGCTAAGGACTTCTTCACTTGACAAATTTGATTGAAAAATTTTCTCTAATTTTTCTTAATATGGAATAAAATACCAGAAAAAATGTGGGATATTAAGATAGTATTTTCTATTTATTATGAAGAAGTTTGCTGCATAATCATAGGTATTTACGAATGTTTTAAATTATTCAGTCGTTTGTAATGTTATATAAAAATGCAATTTCAAATCAAGTTATGTGAGGAATAAAATTCACTGGATAGTACATTTAAGATAAATAAATTTTCATCAGGTGAGACACCACCACTTCAAGTGATGTAGTATACATTGCACTTACGGGGAAAATGGCCATAGTAGTCGCAGCGTCCGGAAACCAACCAGTCAATCAAGAACAAACGAATCTTCTACAAATGCTTGGACAAACCAAAAAGATGTGTCCATTAAATTTCATCTGTGGATCCCAGAGAACGCAGAGTGCGCAGACAAATCGACTGTTGTATTTTGTCATTTTTAAATTTTACAATTGGGTATCGTTCCTCGAACGAATGCATTTTGCCAGTTTTAAGCTAGTTTAACGTAGCCACAAAGATTTTATTATTTGCCAATAACAACTTTCACAACATTCTCTGCCAATTCTCAACCCCCAACGTATCCTCGTATGTTTAGGGCAGCTTCAGCTCTTTTATTTGCGATATCTTGAAGGACAACAAAGTAAAAATATTTCAAAAACGTCTCCAATTTTTTTCTTTAATTTTTTCCTGTTAGAAAAAACGATACTGAACAAATAGCGAAGGCCTAATTTTCATTGAATATTTGCGAAAATTGTTTTTAATTTGAAAGAATACGAAATTGTGTAAATTTGTGGAAGCACTAGTTTTATAAGTATGAGGAATGCTAAGATTCCGTTGCAAATATGCTATATAATGCGTAGCCGTTACAAATAATGAAAAAAGCTTGTGCTGTTTCAGGACGTCTAGTTTGTAAAGAGCCACTTTTTTCAAAAAAATTGCTGGACATTGCGTTCTTTGAACTTAAGATCACTCAATAGTTGAGCTTAAAAACGTACTATGTTAGCTTCGCTAACTATAACTTAACCCTTACACAAGCTTCCGAAAGGGCTAAGTCGTTATTGAAGATCTTGACACAACCAATCGACTAAATGAACATCTGACGGCAGATTATCGACGTTTCTATTTACTTTAGGATTTTATTATACCTTAGACTACTATAAATCAATAGTATATAGTAACGACACATTTGGGGCCCGCTACCTTTCATTTAAAGCAAAACATCACGAAATTTGCTTATGTAGAAAGTTAAGATTTGTTTCTAATCCAAAATCCTAATATACTAAATATAAAGATATTTTAAATGTTCATAATGTCAGAGGCTTAAGTAAAAACCTCTGACCATACTTATAAAGACACTTCCTTCAATTCGACCAAAAATTAAGCAAAAAAGTTCACTCTTATCATTATTTCCATTCCTATAAATAACGTTATTTAGCTCTTTCATTTATTTAATACGCTTTTAAGTAAAATTACAAATAAATATTTATTTAAGACTAAGGGCTTAATTAAGTGGTTTTAGACCATGCTTGCATACTTCAGCAGTTTGTTTGCTCGAACGCAAAATAATCAATAAAGAAAAATGTTCGTAATGAAAATCCAAAGGCTGGGGCCTCCCTCGGCCAAGTTCTCGCCGCCGCGTCCCGTAACGTTCCGCGATCGCGCGCGCCGTGACCTCGTGACCCCTCGCGACCCCCCGCGCGCCACAACCGTCTTTGGAGTGCGCCGGCCGCCGCCCGCGGGCCCC
>BOPP01000248.1:394807-405271 GCA_017312745.1 Gryllus bimaculatus
CCCGTCCCCTCCCCCCGTCCACTTACGGATGACAGAACCTGCTGGCGGAAGGAGGCTGGAAAGAGCTGCATAATAATCATCAAAAGAATAGGATGCGATTCTTTTACCCTCACGCTTGTTGACAAGTGCTTGCTAACAGTATTGGTTTATTGATCACGTCCATTTACATGAAAGAGGAAGGTCATCGTACCTAATTCTTCTTTTAGAAAGTATATTTTTATTAGACACACACTTGTAAAAGTGGTTCTTTCAGGGCATGCATAGCGTGCTGCAAGTTCGATTTTTAGCATTTTTTTGCTGAAAGTGAGACGAAGCTCAAGTTTCAGTTAAATCTGTAAAAGCAACACAGGAAACAAAATACTTTCGTCTGACCGCATCAGCTACTACTGACATCAAAGTATTATTAACGTCCCTACTAATGAACGTGGTGTAAATTTTATTCCAGACATAAGCCCAGTTTAGCGAACACTGGTACCAATATACATGGAAGAACCCGAGGAGAGAAGAAGCGAGGTATAGTTTCCATGGCAACCGCTAAGCCCCCGAGACACAAAGTTAGAGCGTGAAATAAGCTGGAAATGCGAAGACATGGAGGCAAACAAGATCCACCGGTTTCTGCTTTACGCTTCATTGTATCATCTTAATTTTTACTTGGACAATCGTTCATTTTCTTGTGTTTTTCTCAGATATTTTGCGATCTAGTTTTTTTTCATGAATGATTCGTTTCTTTTTATTCTCTTGGACTTGTGGCATTTGAAATTTTGAGGTGATTATTTTGTGTTTCTTACCAGCAATGGAAGTATGAAACGACATGGATGATATATGAAAGGAAAACCGATAAAGAATTGTTACCAATCACACATTTATTTTTTGAAGTCCATTCGAATGAATTTTAAAATAAAAATGAATTTTTCTAGGAGGGAATGCAGAAGTTAATCGATTTGTTTGCGTCAAAACTGATCTGTCACAAGTAGGAAAGATAAATCATATGCGCATTTTTTGCCGCAATGTACGATAAATCTTCGCTTCTGGAAATATACTACAAAATTTAAGATATGTGTGCAGACTTGTATGGCATGAGTTAGCAGACTGAATCAAATGTATGCTGAAGTTTACCATTAACAGTAAGTATTGTAGAGAGAAGATGAACATTCATAAGCTTGTCGTTAGAAGCAGAGGCCAATATTTTTGAAAATGTGTTGCATTCGAACTGTGATAGGTAGTATTGATTGCGTCTTTATCTATATGTCCATAGTGATAGAGGACTATAAGAAATTGTCTTCTTTAAACTTGCAGAGTCCAGTGTCGACATGCGCCACGCGTAGCTGTTTACTCTAAGGAATGTGGAAAGGTTTGGGAAGGTCGGTTCAACCTGCGTAGAATTAATGGAAGTTTTCACAGCGACGAACGAAGAGGTCACATTAGAGAGGGGATAAACGTTTCATGACGTCACTTGCGAGCACGTGTAGCCCTTAGAATTTTCCAAAATAAAGAGATTTAATCCCAATCATGGCATCCAAAATTCTTCTCACATGCCACACACGAATAAGGATCGATAAAGGATGTAGAAACTAGCGCGGAGGCATAATATTAGCGAATGAAAATAAGAGCAAAATTTATGGGAAGGACTAACGTACGCGAAGGAGAGAGGTTTCGTAAAACCGGCGCGCTGCTCAGTGAGATTTTGGTACGGTTTGACGTTCACGTTAATTACTTCGGTATATCGTCATAACCTGACACCAGAGGTCAGAATGACTAGTGGGTACATCACTTCTTCCAGTGATGAGTCCTGTTGGCCCCATATGACAAGGAACTAGAAAATCTTACGCCACCTTTTATTTTCTTACAAATAAGAGAATAGCACTAACATTCTCCCGCTATCGATTATTATAATTTGTGAGAGTTTTGTTGTGCAACAAACGAAGGTACGTATACATCTTTTCTCTGTGACGGGGAACGCCCAGGAATAGGAAACTCCATCTTCTTATTTCACGGAATAATTTGGATGTGCTTTAGGCCTATCTAGAGACAAAATTCTTCAGTTGTAAAAACGCCTCTTGGCAGAGAAGAGGGGCTTTTCGATTTGTCCAACTCGGCCCCCCAAGGTCAGCAGCTGCGCAAACACTTTTCCCCGAACGCAGGATCTTCAGTCCCTGGCTCGCTCTTCCTGTACACATGACCTTCAGTACACATGACCTGCCCCTAGGTTTTCGCGTGATCTGATTGGCGGACCGGCCCCGCCCTCGTTTCTCGCTCGTGACCGGGAAAGCGCTCGCTGGCGGACAGTGGACCGAAAACAAAATCCATTTGCGCAGAACTCTAGTTAAATACGCTGTACCTTGGCCGGAGATAGTGTTGTGGTTATGTAATTTATTTTTTTTAGTCCTCGGATTGCTCAAGTATTCGCTTCCAATTGATTGGGAAAAATGAATGAAATAGTCTATTATCGTTGTTAACATCTAGAATTCTCTCCCAGATGGCGTCATCATTTTACCGCAGCTCTTTTACTTGTCTTCCAAATTCTTTATCATTTCGACTTAAACCAATAACTTGCTATCGGACAGATTGGTAGCGGACAGTGGACCTTAAACAAAAACCATTTGCGCAGAACTCTAGTTAAATACACGGTACCTTGGTCGGAGGTGGTGTTTTGGTTGTGTAATTTGTTTTGTACTCCTCCGATTGCTGCTTGGATTTACTGCTACAGAATTCGCTTCCAATTGATTGGGAAAAATCATTGAAATGGTCTATTATCGTTGTCGACCTAAAATTCTCTCCTAGATGGCGATATCATTTTACCGCAGCTCTATTACTTATCTTCCAAATTCTTCATCATTTGGATTTGAAACAACAACTTCCTATTCTCTGAACATTCGCTCCGCAGCCAATAGCTTGTGTTCCATCGCCGCTCTATTCACAGCTCTGTGGCCGAAAAAAATTGCACTGGCTTATATGCAGCAAATTTCATCGACACCGACAGTGAACTGTGATCTGTCGACGAGCGACGCCCGCCCGAGCGAAGTCAGCGCTTCCCCCGGAAGTGGATGCCCGCGCAGTCGCTTCCGGTTCCGGTTCACAACCGCATCTGCTTCGACTGCGGAATTGTGCGCCAATGGAAGCGCGTGCTTCAAGTCCATTGAAAGTAGTGGCATAAAACTAGGCTTTGAAAAATACCTTCATACGCTTTCCGTCGAAGGGAAAGTAAAGCCGACTGTGTCATGTTGTAGATTTTCTGCATCAAAAATATCCTCAATCCTAAAGAATTATCTGAGCTCAATTGAGCTTAACTCAAAATCGTCTCTCTTGCCCTCCATGAAATACCTTCCTTCTCCCCTAGTTGAAAGGAGCGTAGCGAAATTTGCGTAGTCAGACGGAAGAGTGGGCCTGATGGCCCGAAGCACGAAATGAATTTTTCATGGGCCAAAGCCACCTTCTATGTCAAGCCCTGCCTCGGTCGCATAGTGTCAGGGTGTGTTTGAAATAGTATTTTGTATAGTCTATGGGTAACGCCGACATTTATCACTTTTTCTCTCCGTTTCATTATTTTCGATTGCGAAACATCACGCCGGTTAAATGGCGTTGCACCATTTGGTCACATATCCGAATATATCGCTGTAACCAGACCAGTGCCATTTCAAAGTCTCCAAAGACCACGCATTGACCGTATGAACAAGGCTTCCTTTGAGCCTCGATATCTCCTACACGAGCGCAACAACTTATATTGGGCAGTCCCATCTTGGTATTTTGTGAAATTATTTACGAAAGTGTAATAATTTACCGCAGCAAGACGTCCTTGCAGGTTCATGTTTCAAGACCTCTTGCTATCTACTAATTGACCTTGAGAAAAATGCGTACGTTTTCCCCTCTGGGTACCAACATCTAAATCCCAGTTAATAAATGAGGAATTTCTGGTGTCAACGCTGTTTCATTGTAGAATTTCCCGGGGATCCCCCGTTTCCATTACCTCATATCGTTCCACCGTTGATACCTTAATCCATTCATGTGAAATGTTTCTCAATCTGCTGCCCATCCATTAAGTCATCGACCCATTCTAAGAATAGCTACTGCCTGGAATACTTGTTTCATAACGACGTTCGTCCATTGATTTTTGTGTGGTACACTGCGTGCGCTTTGACCGATTCGGTTCCGCGTCGGCGCCTATCGATTGCGCGGCAACGCACGCACGGACGCACGCCACGCCGGCGCACGCCCCCCCCCCACCGTGCCGCGTGGCCGCTCGCGTGACTCCCCGCACGTTTAACCTTTCGCTGTCGAGCGGACGGCGCGCGACCGCGTGGATAGGCTGCACGCAGCCCGTGTTCCGTTCATTCTTAAACACAGGTGGTGCGTGCCGCGCAGGTTATTTCAGTGGTCCCCATTTCGCCTCACTGAATACGTTTTCTTAATCACCATTATTTTAATCATTGCCACCTATTCCTTTCCGCTGGACACGAAAAGAAAAACCACGCTTAGGTGCCTCATATTAAATTAATGCTCATCTGTACATAATGTATTTCCTGCCACTGATTAGCTGAATTGTAGCTGTTTCACTGCCAGATTATTTTATAAACGTTTAAGCAGTATATGTTGTTGTTAGACACAGCAAATTATCCTACAAAGAGCTGAAATAACAATTCTTGACTCGTGAGTACATACGTATTACGTGTCAACATTTGTTTCTTATTTATTTGTATATGTTATTTGCGGGTATGCGGCTATTGTGGGCACGTGCCATGTGGGCGTCCCTTAAACGCATGGGTGTGATTCTCGCTTTCTCCGCCGTATTTGGATCTCAGTTAACTTTGAGTGAGTGATCTCGTAAGATCTCGTTAGGTCGAGAAATTGCCACAGGGATTAAATTTCACCGATGTTCTTTAAGTATTTCTTAAGCCTACTTCCAAAAGTTTCATACTGACATCCATTCTTTATTACATTCTACTTCACAGTTTAAACAAATCATTAAATTTCTAAATATTAAAAAATAGGAAAATGTGTATAGTATTTCTTATCTGATTGTAAAAATCCACAATACTCGTATTATTAATAATATATATTCCTTACATACAATGTTATAATTTATTAAATTTCAATGTGTTGTAATGTTTAAAACAGGTATTTATCGCTAATGAACACACAGTTGCACAGCGGTCAATGTATTTTAATTGTAATAATATTTAGAATACAAATAGCCATAAAAACATCTGTTTCTCAAACTGAATACATAACTGAATAATTAATTTAAAATTAAAATATTCATTTTTATTAAATCAAAGTATATGTTAGTTCACTATCAAATAATATTAATGAACAGTTTTATTGACATAAAAACAAAGATTAAAATTATCACCACAAAAGAAAAAAGATTTTTTAACTTAGGAAGAAAAACTCCTGATTTTTGTAATGCTGGAACATGTATTTATATAATTTCATGTTGTTTTTAGAAGTTACGTACAAATGAGAATATGACAATGAATACGTAGTGAATAAATTTTCATTTGAATTAAAGTGTCGTACTTTTATCCTTGTCATAATATTATTGCATTTTTATTGCAAAATTAATTGCAGTTCAAATTTGTTTAAGCAAATACGTAGTTAAAGCAGTTTTGCAGTTGGGTGAGCCAGTGCAAATAAATGAGAAATGCATGAACGCAACATCAGTAAAAATTCTTCTGCGACTTAAAAAAACACGCATCCATATATAATGGTATAAAAGTCTTTCATGTACTAAACGCTGTAAGATACCCCTACATCTCCAAGGCCCTCGCGACACCGATAGAGTACCGTTCGATTTGTAGGAGGAAAGAGGCCGGATTCTTACGATGACATGAAAGCGGAAACCTTACGTCTGTTCGCTTCCGGTCGATTTCCACTCGAGTCGTCGCGTCCCTTACGTGGGGGCCGGGCAGGCGGGCCGGGCAGAGGGACGAGGTTGCCGAAGCACGCACGCTCGTGGGCGCTGGCGCGAACCGTTGCGCCCCGCCGCGCCCGCCCCGCCCCCCTCTACCCCGCCCCCCCTCTACCTGCGCGGCCTCGCGCCGCCCCGACGCCGCCCACACTGCCCGCCCCACTCCACCCCAATTCCCCCTCCCCACAACCGCCCCGTTCCCCTCCACCTCGCCACCCCCGCACCCTACACTCCCCCCTCCACCTCACGGCCCCCACGCACCCACTCCCCGCCCTCCGCCAACCCGCCCCTATCACATGGTCACTGCCCCGTCCCGTCCCGCCTCGCGCCTCGCCCACAGCGGCCCTGCCCGGCCCCAACCTCCCCCTCCCCAACGCCGGCACCACCTGCACAGCCTTTGATCTTTGTGTGTTTACTCTCTGACGCGCGCGCCCTTCTCCTTCCTTTTCACGCGCGGCCTCACGGGCCTCTTTCTCCGAGCGCCACGCGCCTCCGGGGCGCAACGTTCACCTGCCCCCTGGGCTTTGTCGGCCGCCGAGGACGCTTCTTTTTTCTCTCTGATCGCGGCAAAGAATCCTCAAAGCCGCGGTAATTAAATTAAAATACTTAATGTATCCAGGAAGCACCTCAAATGGATAGGAAACATATTGAAAATGTAGCCTCAGCTGCGTCTGGTAAGGCTGTCCCAATGTAAGAACGCAATGATCAAAAATATTATTTTTAATTATTTATTTGTATTTATTTTAATTTTTACCTCCAAAATTATGGTAAAACCTCAATATAGTACTTTCGGAAAAATACGCGAAAGAAGGATCTACAGTTCGACTGAAATTATCATAACATGTTTTTGTTATCAGGGGATTCCAAAACATGTATTTCTGTTGAAATCTCGAAATCGATTTTGCGCAGTATTACATAGTTTTCTTTATTCTATGAGTGTTGCTCCGTAGATACGTATGTATGAGAAAGTAAAACGGAGCGGAAGGTTGTAAATCAGGAGCTTGCATTTCATGGAGAAATATGGGAGTCATTAGGTAAAAAAAGAAAAGGAGGTGTTTACGAGTAATTAACAAGGCATACGAAGGGTATAGAGCAAAGACAGGTGTCTGTAGATGTTGAAGCGGAATATTAGGAAAACTTTTCTCGAGGTATCAGAGATTGCAGCAGAAACTGCAACACATCTTTCTAAGCCTTTGACAAGGGAAGTTTTTGAAAATGACATAATGAGGACGGCTAGCACCTTGACGTGAGAATAATTGCGTATTGAAGAAATAGTGTTACCTTTGTCTAGGCAAAAGGAAACGTTCTCCTTGGAGATTCCATTTGTTACCGCATTCCGAGAAAATGCTACAATACGCACAGCTACTAGGAAAACTAAGTAAAAAGACAACCCCCTTCTCTATTGTCAAACGGCAGAATGTGTTTGACTCAATACAACAAAACAAAACTTCTTAGTGATTTCTATTCTGCAACCTTCCAACCTCACGATGTTGAAGACATCCACTCTCCACTGAAATAAACGTCCCATTGCCAAAAATATTTGCCCCATTGCCAAACTTCGATGTCTGTATCCGAATTAAATTTGCATCCCCACTGAAGTACATAATATTAGTAAAATGGCTCGGCGACGCTGTAAAGTTTAAAAAAAATAGTTTCATGGGTTAAAAGTTTATTTCATACTTCATTACTTTTATGGCCAGCTTTGTTCAGATGTGCTCTTTCACTGTCTGGCATTGGACTTACCAATGAATCGTAGTAGATGATAATGTTATACTCCCGTTGAAAAGTTCCCAAAGTTCCCAACACTAAATGGCCTTGTGTGTTACCTCCATACGGAATATATACTGATCTTGCATTATAATGCAATAATGCAATTTCAAAATTATAATCGCCGCAACAAATACTTGCATGTTTTTTTGCTAGCAGTTCAATGTTAGTACAGCTACATTTTTACGCTTCTTTGCTATATGCTCAAAATGCACATAGCACATTTGCATTAGCACATATTCTGAATGCAAAAATTCAGATCATTCGCCATTAGTTTCGAAAATTCTATGGCAACACCTTTTATATTTTACCAAAATATTTTTCTCCCCAAATTTTAGAAGAAATTAAAATTTTACAAACAGTTTAATTTGTGTTCATTGCTCTAGTAATCGTTTTGTATGCAAATCTAGGGCTGCATGGAAATCTAACATTAAAAGGCGCCTGTTTTGCATGGTTATGTGAAGAAGGTGTTAGTTAAAAATAATGAGAATAAGTTGTGGGTCACAGTCATTTGAAAATCGGTTTTTGCACACTTATGTTAGAACGTGAAGGCGAGAAAGAGAAGAGTAGTCGAGACGAATGACGCCTCATACGGCTCGATTGGTGCACGAGAAGTGGTCTAGCGGCGAGTGTCGGAACCGCACACATCCGCACACTCCGCGTTTTACTCAAATACTGTACAAAGGATTATCGAAAACCTACCTAGAAAATCTCCGGACTGAAAGTGCGAGGCTGACCACAAGGAAAGGAGCTCTTCATGAACTGTACTGTATCAGACTTGAGTATTATGTTGCGAGAAAAAATAATAAGTGAAAGAAAAAATGAAAAATAAATGGATAAATATAAATTCTAAAAACGAATAGCAACCAATTTGTAAAAATTTGTAAGTAAGAAAGACTAGCGTTGTGCATTTTCACCAAGGAGGATTTGTGCGTTAATAATAGTTTACTTCTGCTTTGCCAGTTCATATTAAAAAGAAGGTAAATATAATGTAGAGGTCCAACATGTACATTTTACGGTGTAGAAAGTTAATTAAAATTATGGATTTTATATTTTTTCAATTTTTATGCTTAATTATAAAATTAAGTGTAAATATTGTCGACGTTGTAAATCAAGTCGTAACGATTTATTTAATGTCGGACAGGCAGTTCAGTAATGCATAGGCATTCACCATTGTAGATGCATTGAAACGAGCAAAATCATATATTTCGTTAGAATTTTCTAAGAATGTTCTAGAGAATTAGTGGGCTATGAATAGTGCCAATTGCTTCTTTTTGTTGATTGGAAGAGAATGAGCTACTGATCACTTCTGAAAGTGTCTTAATTGCTCCAAAACACTGTTAATTTGCTTACAATTTCCACAAAAAACACTTTTTATAGAGAGGTATAGGGGAATAAGATTCGTTGTTGAAAATCGTACTTGAAGAGTAAACTACCTAGTTTTTTGACAGATTTAAATCAATTTACCCGTAAGTAGTCGTTTTGTGGCTTCCATCTAGCAGACAACTGATGATAATGGCTAAGCCATCGAAAGCTGCTATTGAATTAAAAAACATTGTTGGCAATGACAACATCTTTAATTATTTTAAAAATGCCAAAGATATCACACCACAACACCTATATTACCCGTAGTATTTTGTACAATGAGAAAACGTCTTTTTTAGCTTCTCTTATCAGTTAAATGGTTTTTAGCACCCTTACGCCTGTGTATAGTGACTTTAATCATATTAATTTAAAATCTTAATTCGTTCAATATTCTAATTACAGTACTTTATAATATTATTCTTACATTTTGTTTTTTCATTATTCATCTTTTCTAATAAACATACGATAGAAAATCTATGAAAATTAATTTAAAAAATCTAGTTAAGGAAATAAATAAGTAACTGTTAAATTACTGTTGTAATGTACTGTTAAATTACTGTTGTACAAATTGTAAGATAAAAGGTTAAAATTTTAGGAAACTGTAGAAAATTTACAGGGCTAAAAATTGTATTTAACCCTTTTTATGATCTGCGTCTAAACATCAGATATTCTTAAAAAACGAAAGAAAAATAAACTTTTTCTATTTCCCCGCTTCTTTTTTGTTAATCATGAGGGTGAAAATCAAATATAAACGCCTGAAAAAATTCTCAAAACATCTTTACAGAATATAGAAAACCGCAAGAATGATAAAAATAAATTTTCCAAGGCATAATGTGGTTATAGAAATGAAACTGATATAAGAAGCTAGAAACACGTTTGTTTTCATTCGTATGAAGTACTCCAAATAAATTATTTAAATAGGCGAGAAATACATTTTCTTACACTTCAGTTACGATTTTCAACGTAAAAAATTGTATCTCCTGGGGCAATTCTACCTATCTTAGTTACCCCGTTTCTAATAATCTCCTGAATGGATCCGCAAAAAAGAATCCATTCCTTACCAGGAGGCCGAGGCGTGCCTCATTAGCCTCAGCTGGTGGACGGGGTCTCAAATCCGGAGAAACGGACGGACGCGTGGACGGAGCTGGTTAATCGATTTCTATGTAGCATAAATATGCAACTAAATTTCTAATTGGACTACATGTGTTTAAGCAGAATGTTATTTTCACGGAACAAATTATGAGTGTTTCGGGTGTATGAAATAAAATAGACAATGAGTATAATGAGATAAATATTCGGGATTTAACAACAAACACATTTCAGGTCAAATTCGTTTAATTTCAGATTTCCAGCGCCCTTTCAGATTTCAAAGCGATATGGGGGGACCGCACCTTTGAAGCGAAAACATTTGGGTCTTGAGCCACACC
>BOPP01000248.1:405295-445013 GCA_017312745.1 Gryllus bimaculatus
GTCACCACAAGCGGTGTCGGCGGGGAGCGATACACGGCGTTTTCCGTAATCCGAGCCAACTACACGCCACGAATCTTGATTCGGCGCTACGGCCCGTGGGCACGCAAGCAATTTAACTACGGTGTAGCAATTTCTGCCGTGGATTTCCATAACATCGATGGTGTACCCGTGCTCATTATTCCAGCTTTTTCGCTTGCTCTAACCGCCTGGATTGGCTGCCTAAGCCGTGCTCAACAGGCTGACGTCCCTCCGGATCGTTGAACTCGGCAAAAGGGTTTGAAACTGGTTTAAAGTTCGAGAGTTCATTTTAGCTCCCTAATTACAGAAGACCAATTTGGTACGAGTATTTCTGGTTACACATTTCTAGCTCCGCTTCCTCGTGAATGGAATAAATTTGATAATGATCATTTATGCTGAAGTGTGAAATTGAATTTTTTTCAAAATTCAACTAGAAAATATGTAAACATAATAAATTTATTCCTTTATCGCACCAACATATCGACCCAGTTTATATTTTCTCTTCACTAATAAATCTATCGTATTTTTATAAAAATGGTTTCGGTACGAAAATTAATTTAAAAAAACTTGTACTTGTACTATCTTCATAATCGACAATGACATAATTACATTTAAACATCGTTACTGACTTTTAAAATCTTGCCACATCATTTCTCAGTAAAATTTTAAATATTCCAGGAATCGATAGAGTAAGATTCAAGGGATAATAAAACTACATTGATATTACATGAATCCATGGATCGATTCATGTAATAATGAGATTTTATGATTAAGATGAATTCTTAATTTTCTTTTAATTGTAGTTACTGATGATAAAAAATTATGGAAGTGGGTAAACCGGCAAATATTTCTTGTTTTTCGTACATTTAATTTATATTACATTTTTTAATTCTAATTTTAAATCTTGCTTTTAATCTTGCTTAATTGAAATTCACTCACCGTTAAACGGTATGTGAATTTATTGGTAAACAGAGAATCTCATAAAGGCATTATCTTTGACTATTCCACTCGTGAAATTAAAATCAATAGTGTTTAACTATACATACAAAATTTCCCAATCAGGACGGTCTATCTCAAAGAGTTTTTGATTTTAAAATAGCTTTCAATTATTTTTAATATTTGGCGCATTTTGGAACCCAGTTGGACGTAATTTTTTGATTTGTGGAGTAATCCTATTAAATACTACTCGTGCTTTGGAAATTCTCAGATAAATCCCCTCCTCGATTCGCGAGTTGGGGATTTATCGACAATATCCCCAGAACTCGAAGTATTACGTATGAGAATTTTCTTTTACTGTATACTCGATGTATCAGCGTCCCTTTTAAAGCAACTAACGTCATCACCGCAATAGAGGCAAACAATTACGCTTCTTTACTGACATCGAAAGGAAAAGTTTGAGCTTCAGTACTGAAAATGTCTATTTTGCCAGGCACGTCACAGGAAAAGCAACATTCTTACCACATTCACACACACACACACACACACACACACACACACTCGCACGCAGTACATGAACATTCGTACACAAATGCTTTGACTCCGATGAGCGCCAACAAACGGACACGATCTGCACACAAGGCGCGTTTCATTTGTTTTCCCACAAAGGAAGCCCCAATACGAGGACGCTCCAAAAATAAGCCACACGAGATATCGAGCACTTCCATACTACATGCGGGAGACGAACTCTCTCGCTCTCTCTGTCTCTCTCACGTGTCTCAAAACAAAAGACTGGCGCGGCGCGAGTGCTGGAGGCGGCCTATTGACCTCCGGTCGCGTCCCCGGCAAAACAAAAGGGAAGCGGCTGCGCGGATAGTGACGTCACCCCAAATATTGCAAGTCAGCCGCCCCGAGTCCATCCCCGCAAACAGCTGCTTGTGGGCGATTGCGCTCGCCGCGGATTTCTCTTCAGGGGCCGCCACTTGGCGTTCTGCAGCTCACCCCTTCTTTTATTTCGCTTCCGTTCGCGAGAACTAAATTAGAGGTGCTACCAAAGAACGTACTTCTTGAGGTATTGTAGCTATTACAATATTCGAAAATTTCGACGAAAATGAGACCTGCACCATTTTAAATCTTTTTTTAAGCTAGCAGAGGCAAATGTTTAATCTACAAATTTGGAGTCATGTTTTAGAAATTTTTGAAAAATCTGTTAAGGATGTATATGAAGTGGTCCCAAAATGAATAAGCGCAATAAGTTGCTCATGGAATTGCTAACGGAATGAGCTGTTAGGAGTGGCAAGGATGTGCAAGAAACACGGACGAGGTTGAGGACGGTGCGGAGGGTGGAGCTTGGGCGTCGATAGCAGACGTATGAAGACGGAGGGGGTCCCGCCATGACGGATGTTGGACGATGGGATGCGAATGTCGAATGTGGAAGACGCTGTTTGCAGAGGGCGCTGACCTCATTCGACAGTTCTCTAGTTTTTACTATGATAAGGAGATATGTCTATATATTAACACGTGAAGACAAAACTATGTATATACCACTTTTTTAATTTCTCGCTCTCCCGAATGTAAGAGAAGAAAAAGTATTGTAATCCTGTGTCGGAAAATGACATAAAAACTATTTTTGTCGGGCCCTGGTAACGAAAAAGTGAATAAATCATATTCCTATAAACAGTAAATTACTTCTTCTAACACGTTATGTTGCCGAAATCCATATTTTCTGGGTCCTTGATACCAAAAAATCGATTGACAGCAAAATGTCCATCAGTCCGTCTGGATATTTTAATTTTTAAAGCTACTTAAATGAAATCTCAACATTTTTTTAACGCGTAAACGATGCTCAAGAGAATGGCGCAGGTCTCACGTTCGTTAAATTTCCTGATTTTTTTGAAATTGCGAAAGTGTAATTTTGTTTTGGGCATCTTTTTAAGGCTAATATATTGAAGAAAAATATTTTTCAGAATGAAATCGGTTTCTTAAAGGCAGATCTTGAAATAAAGTCACGTTCAATATTTAGAAAATATGAGTAGTTTTCGTGTAATTGCGCAAAACATAGTCAATTTTAAAATTTTAACAAAGTTGATTAAAAAACTTGTAGTGTTCGCGTAATTTGTGTAATTTACACAATTCTGAAATTTATGTAATTTCTGAAAACAGATGTTTTCTCAAAACTCACTTTGACTTTTTTCATTGCATGTTTTCCTCGAATATAACAAAGGGAGGTAAAAAGATTATGCTAGTCTCATTTTCGGAGAACTATCCGTATTTTCGAACATTGCAAAAATTTCAAAACTACAGGCCCGAGTTCGAAACTTACTGCTATTGGATAGCGTAGAGGTAAGGGACACAGCGAGTAAACGCGGAGGACATGAGTTTGAGTCTCAGATGATAAAAAAATGTAAATAAAATGAAGAGGTAGATTGCAATATGCAATATCTGTATTTTATTTCACTCACTAGGTTGGTCTTATTAAATGAGAGCTTGAGTTTCTATTCATAGGAGAAGTAAATGTTTTCGTAATTTCCCTATTAAAACGGGTTATCTACAAACCTTTTCATCTTCTTCGCAACATAATTTTGATTTCTCAGGAAACAATTTTGACTGGGCTATTTTTTTCTTTTAAAATACCAAAAGAAACATTTTTTTTCTTCCTCGGGGCCTATGTAGATCAGTACTTTTCACATTTTACTTGAGCAAAGATTTTTCTCTCAGCCGTGACCAATGCAGAGCAACGGAAAATTTCGTCGGCGAGCACAGGGAAGCTACGAGAGAGATTCAGAGATCAATTAAAACTTTGCCTTCGGATGAAGCTCTTTATTTCTGCCTTCTGTCTGGCACATCGCAGCCCTTGGGCTCACTCGGCGTTAGCTGGCAATTGTTTTCGCGAAATTGTTTAAAAATAAAAGCTAGTGAAGATCGGGGAATTTAGATAAGCCCACTACTCCTATATTGAGAGCTGAGCACTTGCGTAACCAATTGAACATAGCTTTCTCCGCCATATTGAAGGCAAATGCTGGTGCGGTCATTTAATATTGTGTATCTTAACGCTCTTTTCACGGGATATTGCGGATTAGAAATATCGAGAATCACATTGTAAAATTTTTCGTAATTTATTTACCATAGTTGATAGGAATATTTAACTTGTTTTAATAAAATGTTAATTGGAAATAGATTGTGTTTTTTTACTGCAATTGATGACGTTTCAACTCTTATAAAATACTGTTATATTATTGTTTTTATGTTCATGCGTTTGAAGAGTAGTTCCCCTCGTTAGACAAGAATTTTGTTAAGATATTCGAACTAATGCCGTTCCTAATTACTGAGACCAGCAGACAAGAAATGCATCGCTCATGGCGTGATTTCGAGTTTGAGGGAAGAATTAAAAGCTTGAAGTCGAACGAAAGAACAATTTAAATGCGAATTACAGCAGGCGATTGAAACGAAAACTGATGGACTCGAGCAATATCAACGCAGTAACTTGCTGCAAATTTGTGGCTACAATGAAAGTGATCGAAAAAACACTGAAGATATTGCCGTTCATGTTGCTCGAACACTGGAACTAGAAATCAGTATTGTAGTTGTCGTTAGCAGTTATCGTGTGAGTAGAAAAATTGAAGGACGAGAAAGCCTAATAATTGTTAGCTGTAGAAAACGTGCCGAGGTCTTCCGTGCCAATAAGCATGTAATTAATACAAAATTCACTGAGGAAAGACAACCAAGAAACGAATAGAACATTTAGAAAATGTATCGATAATTTTGGACTAAAAAATGTGTGGAACAAGAAGTCACAATCATTATTAAAAATACCAATTATAAAATTACAATAAATTGCAAGGCAGATTTCTTTACACTTTGTATCAACTAATCTTCCATCAATTAATTTTATAAAACGTTAAGGGTTTTGTAATAATTTTATTAAAATTAAGAATTTCACTAAATTGTGTGTTGTTAATACTAAATTAACAATGTTGTTAATACAGTAGGAGTTAATACTGAGTTATTTTTAGTTTAAGGAACTCGCTAGCAAGAAAATAATCCACGCACTTTCTGTGTATTAAAAACTTTGTGAAAACCACATTCCGACGCAAGTTTCCTCTCACCTGCCAGTGCCCCGTTTAGCTCTATAATATCTATTTGCGAAAATCCCACAGCCCGTGAGCAACTGAAAGGGACTTTGGCCTTTTTTCTCATCGTCTGAATTTCGTTCACATAAATGCGTCGTAATTGCGCAATCCTTATTCATAAACTCTTGCAATACATTCCCATGATACTACAAGCACCATAAACAGGGAAGATCTGGTCTACGAGCAATGATCCAGTCAACCTAAAACATATAGTACTAAATGCTCAGTGACTTATTGTGTCATTTATTTCGGTATTTATCATCACAAATAAAAATGTTTCTGATTTCAAAATTGTCTTTGTTTTCATAGAACATTTATTCATAATACGTGGCATTTTTGTAATTAATGGGTTAAGCATCAGGTCTTTGATTATCTTGCAAAATGTATTACATCCCTTGGTTTGAGCGCAAAAACCAAAGCCACTAGCTTCTTTATTTTTTCAAACGAAATATTCCTACGTATGGTATTCTCATGTACCATCACTCTATTCTTGCGTCTGTTCCACAAGTTACTATAATTATTTTTGTTATTTTGTGCCTTGCGTTAAATGTAGCACCGTAATTATCCTCCGGTTCCTCCGTCCTCCCTCCGTCTGCGCAAGAAGATAACCTTTGCGCTTTTGCCCTTGCAATTATCTCTCAATCGAAGGGACGATTTTGGGAAAGTTCTGTCTGCTTGCTTTTTAAGGAATTTTACTTCGGTGAATTTAAAAGTTTCCAAAATGTGACCTTTTTTGTAACCTTCGTGTGGAGCGTGATCAATCAATAGGTCTGCAAAAATAACATTTCGCAAACTCACGGCACCGGATAGTGCAGTCAACAGAGCTCTTTGACGATTCGAATCATTTCGTTTTACCTTTGACTTGTTAAAAGATTTCAATAATCACAAAAAGGATAATACAATAAATGTTTGTTTCAAGTACCTTTAAATGTAAATATTGTATAATTTCTCTGTTTCATACATACGTTTGTGTAATTGTGTAATGTGTATGTAAATTACCTACGTTGTATCAATATACAATGTAATTCCTTTTGCGATAGGTATGTAACATTGTATAAAAATGTTCACTTACGTGGCTTGATCCCTTTCGTCGACTATAAAGAGTTTTCGATCCTTAAAAACGGTGTTACGGATTACCACCTTGCGTTTCTGGACTCACCTGAAACAAAATAAGGAACGTTATTCACATGTCGGCAGCTAACAAGCACCCAAAATCGTAGGGTATTGCTGTATACAGAAGAAAAACATCACTCTAAATTTAATGAATTTCGACTGAAGAAACAATTTTAAAATATTCTTTTTAGTTATGTCAAGATTTTATATCATATTTACATCCTTTCAAAATGAAGACAGTTAATATTGTAATAAACATTTTTAATCGTTCATTAAAATGAAGAAATACATTGAATTTGCCCTGAATTGTACTTTTCGACAATACTTTCGTTGCCTTTTTCAAGAACTGAAAACAAGAATTGTTAAAAATTATTATTATTATTATTATTATTATTGTTATTACTATTAATATTATTATTATTATTACTATTATTATTATTATTATAGATCATTTATATTATACATGTTACAAAAATATAGGTATTATTTAATTTGCTTACCTAAGGCATATGTTATTTTGATACATGACTCATGTGAGTAGTCAGTCAAAATGAATATGTGCATACTCACTGAGGCAAATATAAAAAACTTCAGTAATTTAAAAATTTCAGAAAAATTGAATAGGCAAAATGCCTTTGCAAAAGATGGAACAAGAAAAGTTACAATTAAAACTCTTAAGTGCAAAAAATAGATTATTAGTCAGAGTGCAGAGCAAAAATAAAGATATCCCCTTCTTATTTTGATAAAATTCATTGCGGAGCGAGGCCCTGAATACATAGATTATTACGAAATGGGAAATTGTAATCGGTAATTTCACTATGAGTTCCGACTCAAAGGCCTTGAATTGAGATCGGAGGTGGGGAATCATGGGAAGGGAAGAGGTGGTTAAAAGGGGAAGGCGATGGATGGGGAATGGGAGGAGAGGGAAGGACGAAGAGTAGGTGTTTGGATATAGGAAAATATGTATTAGTATATTATAAAATAATTACTATTTGAATTTCGATAGTGAAACTTCGAAATTGTTAGTTAATGTTGTGTACACCAATGGTATTTAAAACATTATAGACTTTTATAGTTAATGTTTCTAAAGTATATTGATCTATAATAATAATTTTGTTCTTTATAATCTTTGGATTATCAAAGTTAATAGTATGTTTAGTGTTCAGTCTATATTTAGTATGTGAATTGTGTTTAGAACAATCCTCAATAATGTTAAGTTTATGTTCGTTCAAACATTCATGTAGTTACGTTTTGCTTGTCCTATGTATTACAATTGGCAATCTCTACCCGATATTGAATAAACACAGTTTTTGCTGTTCTAGAATTAGGATTACATATTTCGTATGTTTTTTTCGGTTTTCTTTTGTGATTATACTATTTCTTACTTCATCTCCGAGTTCCTTTAAAGTATGTTTTAATTTTATTATTTATATTGTGGATGAAATGTAAATTCAAACATTTTACATAACAAATGTTTAATTAATGAATTTCGCTCTCACCTTGAAACCTGGCTCGTACAACTATTGCTTATTTACAACTTTCTGTATTATAGGAAATTTCCGATTTCCATTCATAACACTTACTGAAATTATATAGGGACATAATGTCTTACTCTTGTGCAATTATTATTCTATTGTTAACTTTACAAAACAATGAAGTACAAAGGGAGTATTTTTAAAATATAATAAAAAACATGGGTTGATTATGGGTGTGTCTTCTCATCGGCAAACATTACGCCCCCCTGTAATTTTGGTCTTCTCATAAGCCCCCCCTCCCCATTGTCTGCGCGAACGCACGGCAGGCAACCAGCAATTGCGGACAATGCGCGCGCGGTGCTGTATGTCGGCCCTGGAGAGGTTGAGCAAGTCGGCGCCGCTTGTTCGCAGCTTGTTCCTCCGGGCAACGCACCGACGACACTTTCTTTTGTGCGTGCGCGAGCTCATCCGCAGCGGCCGCCCTCCCCCTCCCCTTCCCTCACCATCCGCAATCACTTGCGAATCTAAGGAGAGCCTCTCCAGCGCGTTGCAATTATCTTTTTTAAATTCTCGTTACAAAAATATAAATATGCCTATTATTTAAAGACAATTATATTATTATTTTAAACTACAGGAGAAAAATTAAAACAAATAGATTTCCCTTTGTATTTTCGCCATGTACAACGTTTCGAGAGGTTTTGTCGTCATCTTCAGGTACAGATATGTCTAAATTTCCACAATTACAATGCATTAGTTATACACCATTAATTTATGAATTTCTTTAGTTTAGAAACAAACGAAAGATACATAAAATATTTTAAAATTAAATTATTAGAAAATGAGTTATTATAATTAGAATACAGAAAAACACATACTCACTTTATATCTTGTGACGAATAATATAACAACTTATTATAATTGATTACAATTGATGATCACTTTGAAGCTTTTCGTACTGATGAAGGATCTTGAATGAAGCTTTTGGTACTGAAACGTTGTAGAGTGAAACCGTTGGTAGTGTTCTAGTAGAAACGGGAAGCCGGCAATGGGAGTGGAGGAAGGCTATGTATTGTCTGTGGAGTGGAAAAAATGGGGGAATCTGTGGTGACATTTGTTTTACAAAAAAAATTGTTTCACTTAAATATTGATAGTAAGGTATTGATTGTAAAAATATTTTATTCTGTAACTGTATTTATCACATTATGAATCTTAATATTTAATATTTCCATTATTTTTCTTTAATAGTAATTGCATTTTGTGACGAGAATTCTGGGACTTTCAAAGTCAATAGCATAGTTCATTGATATTCTATATTTAGTAAGATAATGTTTTCTGTTGATGAGTTCCTTACTAATGCGGTTATGTTCATTAATTCTAAATTGAAGGTTTTTCTTAAACTGTCCAACATATTGAAGGAGGAAGTTTAAATAAAAATAATAAGTAAACATCGCTTTGTGTTTCTAATAAAAAATATTTTTGTTATTGTTTTAATGATATTTTCTTTACATAGGATGTTATTGACTTGGCGTATGTTGTATTTTCCTGGTAGGGATTGTTGGTAGGAATTCTCATATACTAAAGATACACGTGTTGCATTTGCCCCTGATTTGATTGGCAATTCATCTGTGTTTGGCAGAAACGTGAAATCCCCTGCCATGCGTCCGAAAGTGTTCTGTCTGAGCATACCCGGTTGCCTAACAATAAGGGGAAAAGCCATATGTGCCACTATATATAAAATGTCTGGCCACACGTTCATTGGCAAAAAGTGATCATCTTCGACCCTTATATGCGCCATATTGAGTTTACGGTATTTCGTGTTTCCGGACACATCAACAGGTTGTCACCAACTCTTAAAGGTTTTAAGAAGAAAAGATGATGCATTTCAAAAGATGACTCATTTAGCACTTTCGCGATATTTTACATTTGGCCTCCAAACCCGCGAATACTCTGCAAAGGGATCTCTTTTCCACTTTCTGCATCGAGGAATTCTAAAACTGAGCTATGCAATTGATATTTAAAAAACTCAAAGGTAGCAAACAACTATGCATGCACTTCGATGTTCTGTTGGGGAGAAGAGCATTTGTAATTGATTGCTATATGTTTTGTTGTTCTGAAACTCTACATGAAAATGTAATCATTTACTAAATATTTGTTTTTATTTTAAATCTTTATCTTTAGGACATACACGTTCAATATTTGTGTTATGATTATGCTTGACAAGAAAAACGTAACGGGTTGGAACTCCTGCTAAGTACAGAAAATTACTACCTCCACTGCGTTTTGTAGCCAGAATCCCTGTGTTGTGGGTCCTTGATGCTGAAAAATAGGTTCAGGGCAAGACGTCGTCTGTCTGTTCATCCTATTTCGCTGTCCGTCTGCCTGACTGACGTCTGCCTGACCACTAAAGCTAGTGCTTGAACCGTTCATTCGGTTTTCTCCAAAATTGATATTCCCTCTGCTTGAACACACACACACACACACCCATGCACTACATTTCCACGCATTTCTTGAGGCGAGTCGAAAACTTAGATTTTTACCCGGATGGAGCTGTACCGCGGAGATACCTACATACGGAGGCATGTAGGATTGCTGCGGATGACACGTTATATTGAGGATCATAGCCATTTCTCGGCGATGTCATATGAGCTTCAAGCGTGACGGCAAACTTGAAATAATTTGGCCACCTATGTACCAACAGTATTAAATAATTCCATTTTTATTACGCTCGTCGACAATACTTGGAGAAAAAATAGACGGCTATTTCTGATATAGGAATAAATATAAATCTGCACGTTCAGTTTAGAAAGTCATAGCAAAACGCTCGAAACGAAGTGTATAACTTCATAACAGACATAAGCCACTCATCAGATTTCGCGCGGTTTTGCGCTCGGCGCCCATTAACCGATCAGATTGGTCTGAGGGCGAATGATCGCGCGGTTTGCTTCTCGGCCTCTCGGGTGGCGATGGCAGCGCGGCGGGCGGCGAAGCGACGCAAAGCGATGCGAAGCGGCTCTATGCACTCTGCCTCGTGCCCACCCCGACCATTGCCACACTCCCCCACTCTCCACCCCCACCTTGGTCGCCACCGCTATACACCAACGGGGGCAGCGTCAGAAGAAGTTGCAGGGCACTTAGAGGATTTTTTTTCAATTTCAAAAATAATGATGTACAGGTATTTAACAATATATTATAATAATTTTCTGAATTTGGTTCAAAAAGTGTTCTAGAGTGTTCAAAAAGGTTTCCTAGCGTGTAGCTAGGAAAATATCACAACACTCTTCTACAATGAAAACAGACACTGCATTTACACTACAAATAAAGCTATTTACATTCTATCCTGTGTCCCACGTTCAACCGGTCTCTATATTTGCCATGGAATTAAATAGATAAATAGCAGCACTTCCGGAAGTTGAGCCAAGAATTTGATGTTCAGGAACACTTTATCTTAAGAATATTTGTGGGGGCAGATAGAAGGCACCTTCTGCAAATAAATAATTTTATTCACAAAGAAATGAAAAATTTCGCTGTATGGTTAAATGTTGCTTCCAAACATTCTCTTGCTCGTGAAATGACACTCATGTTAGCGTCACGCAAAACATTAATTGCGATTGCTATACCTCCAAGAATGACTTCTTTAAGATTATCAATGCGTTAATCTTAGGCGCACAAATAGCGGAATGTTTGATATTACGGGGGTTGCTATTTTCAGTCTTGAACGAGTATCTTGAGCAATGAATATCTTCAATCTTGAGCAATTTATTTTTCTAAGCCTTTAGTTTGTTTAAAACACACACAAACTGTATATTAGTATCATACAGAAAGTATACATTTTCTGACTATGACACAAATGTATTTATTGTTTATATCACTTTCCAGATATGTCATTTGCTTCCTCTTTGTAACGCAAGGAAAACTCGTTGGTCGCCCTTTCCTGGTAAGTGATATTTCGTGTATTGATTTTACCTTCTGTGGCTTTGTATTCTGTTATACGTCCTGAAATACATCTTATCATTCTTCTTCTAGTGCGTACAGACGTTCAGACACAAACATTCAGTATTAAATACAATGTTATTCACATCGTATGATCATACATTGTAAACAATGCACATTGTACGTAAAACAAAGAAATGTAAATTTTGGTATACCTTCTTCATTGAAACGATATTCGATCAATTCTAGTCTTTTCGAATGCCCCATTACACATTAGTACATTGGCAATAATGATATTTACCCATTACCTTCATTAGAAAAACGTTTGTTAAGTAATAAAATACATTTTTTAATATCAGTGAATTCATAAAACAAAATCACATGCGAGCAAATGAAATGGTGAAAAAATTAAATGTATATGTTTGCGAACATTCTATCTGAGTTTCACATGTTCACTTGGCCTTTGAAGATTAATTTATAAAAACTCAATGGAATAGGGTGAATTAACATGTTTCATTGAACATCGAAAATAATAAATAATTAATTGAAAATTAGGCGTATGGTAACTGCAAGATATTAATTTAACAAATCCACTAATATCTTTGATAATCTTAATGAAGTTAGAGCCCAGACGTAATTTATTTCAAACATTCGTTTTTCTGACATTTGTTTAGAGGACCGGAGAGTACTTTTCTCCCCACTTAAGCAAATTATTCGAGATTTCCGTGTTCTATAAGAAAGTCGACTCCAACGTTTTGCTGCACGTTCTCTCCCCATCCAGAGTTAATGAGCCCCAGCCGGTTTTCCATAAGACCGTGGCACGTTGTCAGTGGTTCACAAAAAGCAAAGCGTCGGTAGGATGACTAATGTATGTGCATTTCTGTGTTGTGTGGAGGTTCTCAAGTGATCTGATAAAAATGTTCAGAGTTGAAGACAAGATTTGCTCAGCCTCTAGCGGAATTTTTGCTAAAGATTAATGGTGTCAGTCTAGAATTACAAAAATAAATGACATTAAATATCAATGCGTGTTGCCATGAGAGTCGGGTAGATTCTCATTAAGGGTGAAGACCTGGAGCGCCAGTGGGTAGCGCATAATGCAAGATAACATTGAATGATTTGATGTGAAGTCAAACATTCGACTATTAATCCTCTTTGAATTGGGTAATATTTCATTTTCTTCCCCCTCCCCCCAACCGGAGTTTTTTCTCATATGAAACTTTATTCGTGCAAATATTACTTCGCGTTTCAGATTGCTTCTAGAGTAAGGAATGGAAAACTACAGATCTTTTTTTATATTACTGTTACAAATGACTGTTCAAACTCCATTTTAAAGACCTAATTCACAAAAATGAAACACAAAAAAAACATTTATAAAAATGAAATATTTTGTAACAACTTTTGTGCACAAGAAAATAATTAGATAGTCGGGGAATTAGGCTTATCACAACTATTAGGGTGAGTGTTATTCATCAGACGCAAACGTGAATGTGTAAGTACATTTCAGTGAACAGAAGTACCAATTTGATGTGAAGCTTCATATTACACAGTAGCAGTTGCACGGAGTATCTCACCGACCACCGGAATGTGATTTTCCAGTGGCCAGCTATTACACTGGTAGATAACGACCAGATGCTTGCAGTAGACATGGAAGCGCTACCGCATCGAGCCTCCCAAAGCGCCCCGCCCCGCCCGCCACGCCCCGCTCCCCCTCCCCGCATCCCCTGCACCGGAAGATTGAGGTGCGTGTGCGCGCTGAGGGGGGGGGGCGGGCGCAGATTGCCTCATTTCGGAGTTACGTCACAACGTCCGAGTGCAGCCACCGCACCACCCGCCGCCCCACAGCCCCAACTGCTGCGGCGCTGCGCCTCTGGTATCGAACGGGCGGCCGGCTGTCACTCGCCCGCACACGCCCGCCGCCCCCGGCGGGCGGCGGCTGCGGATGCGGGCCCTTCGCGTCCCGAACCCTCGCCGACGACCGCCTACCGCTCCCGCCACGCCCCGCCACGCCCACGCCCGGCCCGCTCTGTCTCCGCACCGGGGGCGGCTGCGGAGCCTGCCCCTTTGGTCCCACGCCCTCACCGGGCGCGACTGACCACTGCCCCCTCCCCGCCTCACGTCCATCCCCTCGCAAGCCCCTGCTCCACTCACTCCACACACACGTCCCATACACAGGCCACACACACACGCCATCACACATACGCCACATACACAACGCACAACACACATACACCACGCCACTCACACACACGCCACACACACACGCCACACACACAACACGCCACACACACACAGCCACAACACACACGCCACACAATACCCACATACACACGCCACACACACACACACACGCCACTCACACACACGCCACACCACACACACACACGCCACACACACGCGTCCCACATTCCCCATACACACCCCACATACGCCCCACGAACGCATCACACTCGCCCGTACACGCCCCGTACACGCCCCGTACACGCCCCGCACACGCCCCGCACACGCCCTCACACGCCCCTCACACGCCCCCTCACACGCCCCTCACACGCCCTCACACGCCCCTCACACGTTCGCACAGGCTTTATACACTCCCACACAACAGCCCACACACGCCCCACTCACGCCACATCCCACGCCTCACACACGCCCCTCCTCACCTTCATACCCCTGCCCCATCTCCGCCCCCGCCTTACGCCCTCGCTCGCCTGTCCCACCTCCTCCCTCGCCGCGCTTGCGGAGCCGGTCCTTAGCCTCCTAGCCCTCACAACTCGCCGCTCTCGGCCACGCCCTCCGCCCTGCTGCGTCCGCCCCATCGCCTCCACACGGGGCCGTCGCCCCGTCTCCGCGCGTCGAGATTCAGTGGCTCCCGAGCGCGTCTCTCGCCCCCTACACTCTCACGAGTTGGAGAGTCGGCGAAAACATCAGCCCTAGATCCGCATTTACGACTTTAGTCGCCCACCAATTGCTTTGTGGGTTTATTCTCAGCAACCTCAATGACTTTACAGTTGCCTCAAAGCTTCCTCCTCTTCCTTTTGGTTTTGGAACTGATATATTTCCATTTTCATTACAGTTTCATTTTTTCTCGCATTTCAATCTCAGCGTCTCCCTTGCTTTTTTTCTCCCTGTTCACGGCGTCCTCTTTGTTACCCATTTCCTCTTGTGCGTTCAAAGCAAGTTATCGCAACACTAATCCGCGTCCAAACTTGTTCGATTCACGCGATTATTTCTGAAATTATATTATTCATGTTTCATTCATGCCTGTATTATTAATGAAATTGTTCGGAAAAAAGGTATGCGCTCTCCTTGGGCAACACAGGTGCGCAACCTCTGCGTTGCCCAAATCATACCCTCAGTGTGACCTCCAGGTCCTTGAAAATATTATTTTCCCATTTTGGTTTTCCATATCACCTTTCCAGATACTCTAACATTGCCACATATTTTACTTATATCATCTCTCTGTTGCCATATTTTTACTTAGTCTCTTCGGCAAGTGTGAGATATCTATTTTAGTAAATTTGTTCCAGTAAGCATTTTAAACAGATCGTTCGAAATTGGATACTCAGATATAACGCTCTTTTGAAACAAAAGTGATTTAAATACAAAAATAAGTACCTGTCTCATCCACATAATAAGACTTTCCTTCGTTTTAAGGAACGTTTATTAATCAAGTGTTTCTAATGTATAAATATGTAACACAAATCAGTCAACCTGAGAAACACATAAATCCTTCGTGTTGCTTTTCTTGGGTCAAAAGTGCATCAGAAAGACGAGGAGCGTGCTCTACTTCAAGGACACGAGAGTCGTGAGTCCACGCGGAGGGTTTCATGTTTTGCCGAGATCAGATTGAAGGAGTTCGCGGCTGACCTGGGTGGCCGAGGTGGCTAGAGCGTGGGCTGAGTCAGCGCGCCTTGGGCGGAAGGGGCGCGGGTTCGAGTCTTTCCCTTGGGCATGGGCATGGTTGTTCGTCCCTTGTCTTTCATATATGTGTGTTGTCGCGGAAGGCCGTGTGAGTCTGCTGATCAAAAGGTATATCTAGTGTAAAAAGGCGGGGGGGGCGAAGGTGGCGGCGGGCTGACGCAGTTGGACCATAGTGTATGCAACAAAAAATTCTATTTAAAATCGGTAAACTGTTCTCTACCTCGAACATTTTCTTTTTTGCCCAATTTTTGTGTCAAGTTCAGGAAATCTCATCAATTTTTTTAAAACATTCTTAATTAAATTTCTGTAGATGTGTCTCCATGAGAGAGTGGGTACCGGGCGTAGATAGCCGAAATCGGCATCATCTAAAAGCTGCAATAAGCCCCTTCTGAAAACTGGAAAAAAGGGGCGGCAACTTCATTATTCTCTGGTATAATACTAGATACGTAGATACGTGTCCTTCACAGACGTTTCGACAGTAAAAGTAGTAGGGAAACTATTGAAACTTTTACATGTGGATTTTTTAAATAATGTGGATTGTAAAAAAAGTTAGGAATATTTGCAATCATTACCAAACGGGTAGCGAAAATGAAACTGAAAAAATGTGGTTTTACCATACCAAATACTATCTAGTATTACAGATAACGGTTACGGAATCTTATAAATGCAACATCTATCCCTACTAACACTTCAGGCAATGGGTTGAAAAATTCCTAGCCGAAACCGGTAGGCATGATGGTAGGCGTGGGGGGGGGAGGGTGCGCGGCGGGCTGAGCGCAGTTGGACCATAGTGTATGCACAAATCATTCTATTTAAAATCGGTAAACTATTCTCTACCTAGAACATTTTCTTTTTCCCTGAATTTTTGTGTCAAGTTCAGGGAAATCTCATTCAATTTTAAAACATTCTTAATTCAATTTTCTGTATAGTCGTTCTCCTAATATTTGAAAAGTTGTATAAATGTATGAAAATATATTATTATTTTAGTAGTGTACACATCTATAAGACAAAAACACGTTTTTTACAATAGTTTTACATTACTGCATATCGAAAACACTATTTGAACGAACGAATATTTAACATTATTTTTCCATAAGAGAGAATTTAGTAGCTGGTATCTCTTACGATATTCGACAACAATCTTAAAAATAAATTGTTTGCCAGTTTTATCTTTTGTGAGGATGTTACTATACTTTTGAATAGGCTTGACACCTCGTTTTGCAGTCATTCACAACAAATGTCTTCTCAAGTTTTGAATTCTACTATTGTAAACAGAATTATCCTTCCATATTAAAGACCGAGAAGGTCGGCACTAACAAATTCTCGTGAAGAAATATTTTGAACCAGGAGTTACCAAAGATGAAAACTCCACGTTTGTAAATAAATAAATAAGGATTATTTAGATGCAGACTATATCTCTTTGGTTGATTTTTTTTCATTTCCTCTTCTTCATCTTTGTTTTCGTCCAGAATATTTTGAGCCATTTTTGCCTTAACAGTTGGAACACTGTCGCCAAACAAGGGTAGAGTATCAGTTTCGGGAACTAACTACCAGATATAATTTGGTTCCAGAATGTTTTTGAAGTTTTTTTTTTCTTCTGGTTCAATCTCCTGATAAGGTATCAGTTGAAGCATGAATAGAAAATCATGATTGTGTGCCTTTATTGCTTTCGAATACAGAACCCATACTCAGACACTTGATCAAGAAAAATACATATTCATGTCAAAGAGGTCTTCCTATAAGGCATTAAAATTGATCTTCAAACATTTTAATACATATACAACCTTCGGTTTTCATCTAGCATGACTTTCAGCTATGCGACATTTAACGTATCTATTTGTATAATTCTCTGAAGGATGTGAATATCTTATTTTATGAATGAATATTTTTATGTAATTATGTTTTAAAAATATTACATAATTTTTGTCATATTTGATATTATTATTAACAAGTAGTAATTTCATTAATTAACAAGAAAGAAAAGATTTAAGGTTGATAGCATTAGCAAATGATTTAGTAAAGGTACATATGATGGCTATGGATGAAAGTACAGAACCACATATATTTTGGCGAGATTACATATTATTGCATGTAAAATATTTATAACTGCGTTGAATTATTTTACCATTTTTTGTTCATTCTTTACCCATGTCTATTTGCTCACAAACATGTATTCACCTACATGCTCATTTCAAATTTACTACCCTACGTTTTTGATTTTGGAAACAAAATTGATTTTCTATGAATTACGCATCATCTTGAAATTATTTAAATATTCAATATAGGTGTTGTGGTAAGATATCTTTGGCATTTTTAAAATAATTAAAGATGTTGTCATTGCCAATTGCCAATTGTTGGCAATGACAACATCTTTAATTATTTTAAATATTCAAACCTACAGATCCAATTCAAACATGTAACCTAGTTGCTACAAAACCACTCATTTTAAGTGTTGAAAAAAAACAATATTTTTCGCATAAAAATCTAAATATGATTTAGCAACCAGACATTTTTTAAAAGAAGGACCAAAACAAATATTCTTAGATCTCACATAGGCTTGGTTTCAGATTTAATCCCGTTATTCTTCATGTAATTTAAATGAATGCCACTAGACTTACATCGAGATCTTTTAATACATTATTCAGCAACGGAAAGACGCTCGTAATGGATTCATATTGATCGATGAAACGATGTATATCTGCCTTCCACTTCTGTTTGTAGACCAGAGGACAAACATAACCTTTCTCAGAAAGCCAGTAGTGAACTCATTTATAAACAGTTAATTTCGTTATCAGTTGATTCGTTTAGCAACATTCAGTAATACAAGACGTTATCACTAAATAAAGTCATCAACATTTATGCCATGTTGTATACAGATGACTTTAAATTCTACAATCCTCCAAGAAATAATGTCGGTATAATGCGTGAAGAATGAAAGGCTTCGCTATTTGTTCCGGATATTAAAACCTAATTTTGATCATCTTTGCAGCCATAATATTAGTACTTTGATCAAAATTATCCTCCAGATTGGAAATACAGCTTTTTGTATGATTGTTGTACTGGATTTGATTTATTTCATTTATTTCTTAAAAAGAATTGTATGTGACGTATGAGGGAGAAGTATAACCTACCCACTTTTCCCTAAAGTCACTGAAGTATATCGTGCAGTTCTTTACACCACATTTTTACTATTTATAATGATGAAGTACGATTGAAGAGAAGTCGACAATATTAGAACCCTAAAATGTTTTGCTCCCTAGAAACTGAATGTTATTTGCATATGTCAACGAACGACAGAGTTCATTTTATATAATTACAAAATAACTCATCTCTAGCCCATATTTTTATCATTTTTAAATGACGGTGACCAATCTGCAGACTTCTTTACGTTTACTTTATATTATGCAGTAAACATAAAGATATGCTTAAATGAAAGAAAGGAATAAGCGTAAGAAGAAACGTTACAATGTGTAGAAATATGATGTAAATTGATAGTATTTTTACCAATTTCTGTGGACCGTTTCATAGGTGTTTTTTATTTACTGTGTATCATTTCATTTACATTTTATTTCAATGAATCAGAAAACGTTTATATTACTCAATAAATTGTACATACATTGTCAAAAAACTCGTACTAGACCACTAAACAGTCTTTACACCTATCGGCTGAAGTAGCTGAACTGATGTCTCTGTTGTGCCTTTGACGAGAAGATCTTGTGGTTCAAAATTAGGCGATGGCAGGATTTTCATACAGCTATTGTCTGCAGTGGATTCTAGCGTTTGACTGCTCTGATGGGTAGTTCTGGTCGATTTCTCCAATCTATATTAGAAGAATGCCGGAGCAATACAAGTAAAAATGGCTTATCCTCACCCCTTGCATATACTTACACTTATGTGCCCTACACGACCTGTACAGCCCATCTCGGGAATTTAGAGCATGTCCCGGCTGGGAAGGTGCCCCGTTGGAGGGAAATCCCTAGTTGGGGAAAACCCCGGAAGCTGAAGTGTAGGTCTAAGTCGGGTATCACCATCCAGCGTGGAGAGAGAACTGTCACCCAACGAGGCAAAAGCATACTCTTAATTATCGCAGTTGACACGCCCCTAACTACTACGACTACTGAAGAATGGAGATAAACTCCCGCGAGTTTCTTAACCTTTTGTAAGATGATAAAAAGCTGTGAACCACCTATGTTAAACAGGCAGCAGGCGTTCTCGCGAATTACGGCTCGCGCGAGCGTTTCCTAAATGAACTCGCGCGATCGCGCGTTGTCGCGATAACGTTTCTGGAAGCGGCTCGCGGAGTCGCGCGAGGCGGCGAGCGGGAGCGCACGTTCTGGGGCGCGGGGCGAGGCGGGCGGCGCGGCGCGGCGGAGCGAAAATACCCCTCTGGCCGCCCGTCGATAGCGCGCGCTCGCTCGCTCGCGTGCGGACGGCGGCGGTGGCGGCCGCCGACGGCCTTCACCCACCGCTCCGCGCCGCGCCGCGCCGGGCGCCGCCTCATGCTTCTTGCATGGGGCGCTGGGGCCTCGCCACCAAAGCCCCCGGCGCGCCGGCGGCTGCTAGCTGGATTTGCGACACGAGCCGGAGAGCTGGGCTGAGTTCTGTCGCTGACTGGTGAGGAATTCTAGCGGCCGGCTGCTCGGATCGGAGGTTTTCCGTGGTTTCTCCGATCAACACCGGGCGAATACCCGGGCAGTACTCTAACAAACGGGTCTCGGATCGCGAGCGAGCTTTCCTTTCTCTTCGTTGTACTATTCTCACCCCATACTTACACACACACTATCATGCAGTACACTACCACGCATGCCGGGAGATCGGTCGGGAGCTTCGATCTCGTCCCGGCTGAAGCGGTGACCTACTAGTAGGAGATATCTGGCTCGGGAAAACCCTGATAGCCGACGGTAGGACGGCGTCGGATCTTGCCATCCAGCGGGAGAAGAAAAAAAAGCAATGATTAGGAATTCCGAGCAGGTCAATCGCTATGGTGATTTGTATTGAATGTTTGCGTCTGGGAGGAGGTGCTTGTCCCGCCCGCACTTGGAGGGGAGATGCGGAGATGACTTACTGGTCGGGTGGCGAGGATTTTCCCCCAGGTAAACACAGCCGTACTCGACCCAAGCTCTGTAAGCGGAATCGCGCCCAGGTGACCGGCGACGCTGCGTTACTCAAAGGGCGTTGTAGTAATTTCAGGATGGTTCAGCCGAGGTGCTCCTAAATGAGTTCCTCTGTTTGGCGCATTATTTAAAACGCTCGTAAACCCTGGCGTTTGGGGCGTGCCTTAAACTAGGAATTATTGTTTTCCATATTGTTAACATATCCATTCCTCTGGCTTACTACGACCTCGAGACGCGCTTTGTCCGTCACCCCCACTTCGTCTGTTCCTCGGCTGCCTCTCGTCCGTTTCTTCTCCTTCACAGTCGCACTGTCACCACTGCCACCGCCTCATCAGAAACCCTACCCCTCATGTTTAGCTACTTCTTCGTGAGTTCTACGCATTAGAAACAATGCGACAGACTGTGCTGTTCAAGCACCTCTACATTATGGACGTGAAAGAAGCTGGCTGATGTAGTGAGAAATAAGTTGTGGAGTTTGCAAGGATAAAACGTATAGGTTGTGAAAACAAACACGAAAGAAAGTGATGCTGTAACAGTAGGACATTTCTTTTAATGGTACTTGTAACGGGTAGGTAATATTATATAACTCTACTGGAACTTGTAAAAGTTTTTCAAACAAATAAAAATTGTTTACCTGCGATGGGATTCAAACTCGCGTAGTTGGACTCACAAACACTTCATTTTCCCATTGCACCAAAAACATTCTTATACGAACGTTCCCGATTATTCAAATGTGAACATCCGCAATTTTTGAAAATTCAGTTTTAATTATAATCACCCTGTCTTCCTTATAATCCTCAATGTATAAGTAGGAAAACAAAAAATCTATTTTTGTAATATTAGAAAATGTACAGTTTGCAGTGAAATTCGAACCTGCGTAACTTTTTATAAGTACACAATTCGAGTAAAATTTTAAATAACGTAATTGGACCAGTTTTCGATGAGATGTTGTTGGAAAATATTCAGAAATGAAGAAATGAGAGTCGGCGCAATGGGAAGTAGTAAGAACCGAAGGGCACAGCGCGCGGGAGGGACGAGACGGCAGAGTTGATTTATCGCCGACGAAGAGAGACTGGTGGACTAAAAAGCGAGAAAGCCAAGGGAGGGACCGTAGCGGAGGTAGCGGCGTCTGCGAGCGGAGGAACTCTCGGGTGGCGAGAGGAGGCAAGTGGGGTGTCTGCGGATCGGGAGCGGGTTGACGGCGGGCGGGCGCGGGGCGGGGGCGGGCGGGGCGCGCGTGGCCGGGTCAAGGCCTCGCTGGGCGCGGGCAAGTGCCTACATCCACCGCCCCCGTGCGCGTGGCAGCGGGGCGAAGGCGCCCCAACACGGCAGGCCAGTGGCCAGCCCGCCCTCCTCGCGGCGCCTGCTGACGCCACCAACGCAGACACGCTTGCCACCGTTTCAGCGCCTCGCTGGAGGGAAGTCTTGCGCTTAACGGTAGTTTTCCATGGGTTCTCCGAATAACACTAGCGAATGCTGGAGTAGAACCCTAATAAACGGGCCACTGACCCCCGATTCTTTCCCCTTCATCGTATTATCCTCTCCACTTTCACACTCTTACACACACTTAAATGCACTACACTACCCTACATGACGGGAGACCGGTCCGGAGCTTCGAGCTTCTTCCGGCTGGGGCGGTGCTCCGCTGGTGGGAGATACCTGGTTGAGGAAAACCTCGCCAGCCGACAGTAGATCGGCGCCGGATCTCGCCTTCCAGCATGGGAAGACTACCGCCCCCTCTCGAGTAAAAAACATGCACTACACATACGGGACCTTAGTTATTGACGTGCCCGGAATCGCTAACAATCAATCTGTTGCCACTGCATTCTTCTTCACGGGGATGTTTTACGGTTTGATTCCCAATAATGGAGAATTTTCGACTTTGAAATTCCGTAGAATTCAGCCGCTTTCTGGAGCAGAATTACAGCGATCGTCTTCCGTGATCCGAATTTTTCGTACTTTCTCCGATGAATACCAGGTGAATGTTGAACCGATTTTCTAACAAACCGCGCTATTTTCTTTCTTTTCCTTGTACTCGCCCCTTTCCTCACACAAACACACTTACAAGCTCTATAATTGCACACATCACAGGACCTCAGTCAGAAACTTACAGTCGTGCAATCAGAAACTTAGAGAGCCCATGCGGGATGGGGCGGTACTCCGCTGAAACACAAAGTATTCAGTGAATCCAACGCAACTGCGACGCAGCCAGCGCGGACCGTCCGTGGATTATGACGGACGCAGAGACGAGCATACTGGCGGAAGTGGACTAAGCGTCGCTGGCGATGTCTATAGTGCTCCCTCAAGGAATGAAAAGGAAAAAATGAAAGGAAAATTGGCTGATGAACAGTCTTGTATTGCCGAGATTTCGATGCAAATGTTTACGATGTTGGCTGAGTATATTATGGCGTTAGAAATGTAAACAAGATGGAGAACAGGGTAAATTCGTAACTTTGTGATACTCAGTTTTGATAATGCAATCGATACGGCGACAAACTTTGCTGGAAATGTATATCTGGTTCCTGACGTTCTTAAATAAGCAATTGTTCCCCGGCATGACCCCGTTCCAGGTGGAAACAAATAAAGTACTGCTAATTTTTACTTCCTCTTATATGTACTACGGGTATATACGGACAACAGTGGACTAATTTATGAACTACAAAGAAAGTTATATAATGATGCGGTAAAACGATTTCAAAATTTCAACGAAACAAAAAGGCCAACAGAAAAGGATTTGAATGTCACATCAAATAGTTTTATTGGAATTAGTCTTGATGAAGAATACAATATTATATTTATAGCATTCCAAGGAAACTATGTCAAATGCAATTCACTTTAGAAGCTACATCCAAATTAAATGGACAAATAAATTGATGTGGCATACAAAGTCATTGACGCTTATCCATAATATTATTATTTTATAGTTATAATATTTCAATAATTTATAGTATTACTTGCAAGTGATGCAAATTGATAGGGACTGTAGCAATTGCATTGGTATCGGATAACATCCCGATATTTCTGAGACACATTTGCATAACATGTCAACGTTTTTTGTTCCATCCGCTTCACTACTCGTGAATCCATTGCAGAATTTTAGATTTTCTCAGAAGTAGTCAAGGAAAGTTGGCATTGTGAAGCGAAAAAACTGTCGTTTGCATAGACGGATCCATTTTCGAGCTTCAATGAATGTCCAGAATCATGTAAAGTGTATTAAAATAAAATCTACAACAAGTCCTAAAACTGTTTTATTTACTAAGGAATAATTTTAAGTAGATACATATGTGTGAAAACAATTTGTAATACATATGAAAAATAATTTGAAAGTGGTCCCCTCTCCAGTCAACTTGCTAGCCAGGCAGTTATGCAAGCGAGTGTTGCTCGTGTCAGCGTTCTCCCTCGTGGACGTTAACAGTTTCTTTCCATGAAGAGTTTTCCAAATTGATCGTCACTCCCCGGCTGATAAAGTATCTTTTAATATGCGACAATGAAGATGATGATGAGAATAATAATAATATTAATAATAATAATAATAATAATAATAAATCTTCGAAATAAAAATTCCATTAAGTATTTAAGAGACTAAATTAATTTTCTTACCTCCACCAATTTGCCCTCCCTCCCCCCTCCTCCCCAAAAAAAGAAATGCCCATGGTTGTTCAATGTATTCGCGCTGCTTAAGTCTTGAATTAGTAAATGTGATGTTTCCTTGTCATCATCCTTCATGAGCGACATGGAGTACAGGGTAATTTGTTTTTCCTTTTCTTCTTTAATAGTCTCTTTAAGCGTCACACCCCGGCTGATGAAGTATTTTTTAATATGCGATAATAATAATAATAATAATTAATAATAATAATAATTAATAATAATAATTAATAATAATAATTAATAATAATAATTAATAATAATAATTTATCTTTGGAATAAATATTTCACTACGTATTTAAGATGCTAAATTGTCTTACCTCCTTCAAATTGACCCTCCCAAACCTTCAATAAAAATGCACATTGTTGTTCAGTATATTCACCCAGTTAAACTCTTGAATTCAGCCTTCGTCTTTTGCTTTCAGTCATCAGTCCTTCATGAGACATGGAGTTCTGGATAATTTGTTTTTCCTTTATTCTTTAATGGGCTCAAGGCGCGTTGTGGAGATTAAGTGGCAGAGAATAAGATACCTACATTGAGAGAAAGAGACGGAACCACACTCGCGAGAAAGTCTTTCGTACATTGAAAGTATTGCAGAGCGTACCGTAAAACGTGATTAACAATCACGCGACCAATATCATGTAAAGTGAAATACATTGCAATCGCGAAGCATTGCCGTGTCCACTAGTTTTATGTATAAGTATTTATTCTATTTATTAGAATCTAAAAAACCCGTTAAGCATGCCGCTCTGGTGGATTTCTTCCCTTCATAATTATGTTTTTATATTTTATGAACATCTAATATCTTATACATCTAAATATTACTTTTATTTACTTAATTCAAAGATATCCTTTACGTCTGCAAGGTACATCCGCTGTAGAGAAAATTTATTCGTGGGCCTGCAGAGCCGTCCGAAGGGAGTTGTGGCAACGAATTTTACGTAACGAATATTTAGTTTTAATTAATTACTTGGATTATAGGGAGTCTCTCTGCCATATTAAATTAATACCCATCCTTGGAAGCAAACCAAACGTTATAATTTAGCTTCTTCTTGGCTTCAAAACAGACATGATAGTACAACTTCTTTATGGCAGAAATAAAAAACAATAACACATGAAATCCATTATCAATCAGCATCTCCCATTTATACCATTATTTACAGACACACACACATACACACACACTTTTCAATTTCCCCGTACACACATGGCCATTTTACTTTAATATACTAATCTGAATCACTTAATTCCTAAGAAAAAACTTGGTCTTCCACAAATGTTTCTATTATTATTAATATTATTAATACTTTTATTATTATTATTATTATTATTATTATTATTATTATTATTATTATTATTATTATTATTATTATTATTATATCTGTATCCCTTCCCTGGTTTTGTTGATCCTCTACGCTTTTGAACGTCCATTTTTGGGTCGTACCCCTGGTAATCAGCAATATATTCTCATACATCGTCGGCCTTACGCGATTACTGCCTTTTCAATCCTACCGCTACGATGGATCCAGGGCTTGTCTTATTATATCATACGTATTGGCACATTTGATCACCACCACATTTATATAGCTTCTACCTTCACAAGTATTGACCCATCCAACCGACGCCACAGTTTGCGCAATTCTGCCCCAGGCAGTTCATAAACCGCCCCCCTCACTTGTTTACTTTCAATGCACGGTATTAGTCACGTCTCGTTTCTTGGTACGTTGGCGCTGATTTCCTCCTACCTATAATACCTACCCCTCTTCTGATTGGATACTCACCCCTCGGCACCTGATACTCTTTACTCTTTGGCATCGGGTTTCCCCATACTCTTTGGCATCGGGTTTCCCCATACTCTTTGACATCTGGTTTCCCCATACAATTCTACACGTGTTCATTATTATTAAAACAATTTACATTATTTACTCTTCGCCACCTTACTTAAACTCTCATTATTTATGTATTTATCATTCGTGTACTGTGGATCCCCATACTTGATATTCCACATATATTCATTACACATATTTTTATTTATATTCGTTTGGCCCTTCAATTACACAGAACAGTAAATGCAGAAAATAATCTCGGCCTATAACCGGTCACAATTAAATCGGTAGTAGATGTGCACAATGTTTCCATTAACCACACTGGTCCATTTCTTGGACTGTCATGGCAGTCCTGCTTGAGTGAGCGCTGGCTGAAAGACCTGCGTAGTACTCAGACTGGTGAAGCACTTGATGGAGATTGGCTTCGTTTATTATCAGCAACAGCTTTTCGGGAGGCCGGTGCTAGCTGAGACCGCACCCGGCCATTCTCGAGTCGCTCAATGCCATGTCCAGACACGCCCCGGCGCGTCCCGGGCAGCGGCTCTTTGTCCGGGGCCTTACACCTTCTTAGACGCCTCTCCATTCCGGGATGGGTGATTGCCTTGGCCCCGAGCACCATCATAATTGATTGCAATTGCCCGTCTTCCACCCGCTACAAGTGTTGGTGCTGACACGTAGAGTTGGACTTGAGACGCGCAGAAAGAGGGGGAGAAAGGGGTGGATATCTTGACGAGTTCGTATTTCACCTGAAGAAGGGAAACTATTTGAAAAGCCAATTTGAACATGGGCAGGAGGAATAATGCGAGACGGATAACTTTCACCGGTACAGACAGACAGTGGACAGAGCTTCGATTAGTCACCTCTTACGACAGGGAGAGATCCCGTGGTGCTATTCTACTAAAACCCCCGATATCCCACGGGTTATAATAATAATAATAATAATAATAATAATAATAATAATAATAATATATTTAATTATAATTATTTATTTTATATTGTCAAAAACTGAAAATTTATATTATAGCATTTACCCAAGAAAGTGATACCTCTCTCTAAGAAATTCATCGGCCTCAATTTTTAGTACATCTGATTGTTTCGGAATTCATCACTGCTGCCTCGAGATCGAATATATACTGCATCTGAAGCTGTATTCTTCAGATATACGTTCTAAGAAATATGTCTTTTCTTTGCGATACGTGGATTGAAAAAGTGAAATGTTTGTGTGGAAGATGTTCCTATTGTTCTGCTCTCTTTCGGTGGCAGCGTGCGTCACAGCTCTCCTTTATCCTTCAAATAGATTTCCTTTGCATACGGAATACTTGTGTGTTGATTTTGAATCAGAAAGCCACATGTAGGTAAGTGTTTGACTTGCAAACTCCAAATGAACTGAAATATATTTTTGAAGATTTTCTTGTTCTTTTAACATTTGTAAAGCCTTGTACTGGACCACCCCATCCTACTCAACGAACTCTTGTATTGGGTGGTAAACAACTTACAGACTTCCTGCAACCCGCATTACATTCATGTATAACACTACAGGGCTACGAATCTTGGGTCTTTTTAGAACCAATTGTACAGCGAACAGGGTTGACTCTAATTGGAACACTATTGTTAACTCAAAAAACTAACAGTGTATGAAAATACGAATACATTTTCTAGAACGTTTAATAAATGAGTTCATATTATGCCGTTACATTAATATTGGTAGCCTCAGCAAAATGAAAACAATTAAGGTAATGTAATGTGAAAATATTCTGCATTATTATTATTATTATTATTATTATTATTATTATTATTATAGATAAACATTTGTTTGGACTTTTAATGATATATACCAGAATGTATCATCAATGAAACGTACAAGACAATTTAGAAGACCCTCGCCTAAAAAGAAAATGCTCAATTTCCATCTTGCCCCACTACTATCACCATTCACAGCACAAATGCATTATCCAAATGCAAATCAGCATTTTTCTGCTTCGCTCACAAAGATTGAGATATTTTTCCAAAGCTACAAATTGTTTTTGCCTCCACCAGAAAACGAAACCGGATTATTGCGACTGGAAATCGACAACTCTGGCCACGTAATTGGTGATCTAGCTGACCCGGAGACACTAGAAATTCAAACTGTCATTTGTCACTTCATGCATAAAAGTATGTTATTATCCTATTTTAAAATATTTCACCCATTACCAATTTTCATCGGCGTAATACACGCGTTTGATTTGACGTGTCATCAAAAAATCATGTATAAAATCAAGAAAATGGGCACTCCTCATTATATCAAATCAGACATTCAGTTTCACCAGCTTTAAACCCCCAGTAAATGTAAATCACCACCATTCCAAACGAAGGCCAATCTAGACGGGTTACCTCGAAACTCACTCCTGTCACCTACTTTAATCACACGTCCCAAATTTTCTCAAAAACAAGCCACACATTTTTTCTTTAAACTTTTAGTAGAGATAGTACTAAGTGCACTCTGTATAATGACATAAACGCCATCTTGCTCTATTCTTTATTTTTTATTACAAAAAAAAAGGATTTGTTTCTTTCACAACGTTAATATTTACATTACCGGCGATTCGTCAGCATCATTAAATTTATGAGTACGCTTGCTTTAAATAATGTCACATACGGTTTCTCGAAAACTCAACATTTTTCTGTAAAATATATCTCAAAATTCCTCATTTTCAGAAACGCTCAAACGCCATTTTCTCAAAAATAGCTTCAATTTTTTTTAACTTTTCGAACGGATAGTGCTAATTGCACTATTGACATAATGTTCATTTTGGGTTGTTTTTCTTTTTCAAAAATGACACGAATATAATTGTTTCAAATATTTCTTATGCCGCCACATTTGCGACAATTAGTAAAAACTGTAGTATTTGTGATTTGATGTGCTTCAAGTGACTTCAAATGAAGTTTTTCGAAAAATCAAAAATTTTCTGTGAAAAAGTTTCAAATTTCGAATTTACAGTTGCGCTTGAGTGCCAAATTCTTACAAACGAGGCCAAAATTGTCCATGAGAATTACTATTTAGGACGAGGTTTCTCTGTTCTTTAATATTTCCGTTCTACTATTAGGAAACCAAAAAATTAAGTAGGTTTTAAAAAATACTTTGAGCGGCGATAGATGGCAGCTGGATAGAGTATGTGGCAAGTTCGTATAGCTAGCCGTGACCAAAAGAAATAGAAAACTAATAAGGGAAAGTCTGTACCATTCTTTAGCACCACTAGTTCTTATTATATTAAGAAAATCTATTGATAAAATCATTAAAATAAACGATTTCATCCATATCCAAGTAAAAACCGGTTACATATTACAGTGATAAAACGTGTGTCACTCCATCATAAGTTAAAATAATTCACACTTGTGTAAATAATTGACAAATAAGAAGTATATAACTCTCATATACTTCAAAATACTAGTTGAAGTATTTATTGAAAGTGATTTCTGATTTTTGTTTTCTTTGGTGTCTCCATTTTGTTTTCCAAAACTTAAACGTATTCTTCCACTAAAAACTTGTACAAATTATCTTTGATATTGTCTTGTTCAGAATTCCAAAAGCGAAAGTACTATGGTTCCTGAGGTTATTGGCGTTAAGGCCAATAAACAAGATCTTGCCTTATAAAGTTTTGTTTTTCTATCCAGACAAGTTTCCACGAATATTTCAGTAAAAAATTGAAATTTTCTTGGAATTGCGATAGGTTATTTTAATTTAAATGAATAAAATTATTATTTTCAAGTATAAAGATAAAGCCCAAAAAGTCTTGTAGAAAATAATCTTTCAAAAAGGACCTAAATAATAATTTGAATGATAATATTTAAAAATGCAGTTACTTCATTTACTCTAAGAAGAGTTCAAGAATCTTCTTTGATTCTTATTAACAGAAATGAATATTTACAATTTTGAAGCAAAAACGTCCATTTTGAAAATTTGAAATATTATAATTCGTAATTTTGCAAAATAAAGTTATTACAAAAAGTAAAAAGCCATTTTAAATAAATATTACATATGTTTCTTTTCGATATTGTCATTTGAGATATTGCAAAACCTATTAGCATTTATACGAGGATGTTTATACGCCACTGGCGAAGATTTTCCTCCAGTAAGTATTTAAATGTTGCTTTTTATTTTCTCATGTGAGTAACTGTGTCTTCAATCTGCCCGCGAACGGAGATGCTGCTAAATGTAACCAGGTTGGTTTTAAAATACTTCTGAGAAATGTGAATTACATAAATAACTGTGGAATATAGCCAAGGACGTGTTGAGATGCAAATTTTAGGCCAGGACCACATTTATATTAACATACATGCGCTGTTTACATTTGTGCCATGTATACATTGGTGACATGTACATGTATGGCGAGCTCGTATGATATAATTATGTTAATCAACATATTTGATATTGAAAATCATGTTTGTATTCTACTTCATAATGTAGATATATTGAATATTCATAATTTCAAAGGAACGTTGTTTGTATATTTATAAAAAGAAGAGTCAGTTCTATAAAATTACAAATAATTAATAAAAGGCATATTTGTAGCAGAAATACCATTTTTCGTGCTTAAAAAAGGTCACTAAAATATACTTGCACGAGTTAATGTCTATCAATATGGAGATAAAGTCAAAATGTTCCTCATAAATTAAAAATCCCTATTCCGAAATTGTTTCTAACCTGTTTTATAAAAATAAGCGTTTATAATTTGATTGTGTCCAAAACTACCTATCGCACTTAATTACTTTAATGTACATTGTAAATACTGAATGTCATTACGTAAATTACACAAAATATAAAGTTCCTCGGTTGTTTGTTTATTTATAGTAAATATATAGGAAATGTAACAAAATAACCAGGTTGATACTCGTTTTACGATTTGTTAAGTAATTGCTTAGGGCATTAAAATACAATTTTCATATAGAAACCAAGTTTAAAAATCTTTATCCCTTCTTTATAACTTTATTTTAAGACATAAAATTGGAAGTAGAGACATTACGAAAAACAAGAACTTACACAGTAGTTGGTATGATATTACTTAGTTTTATGATTTTTTTACCTGCAAAAACGCCTTACCCTTCGGAGCGCCGTCAACCTATGCAATGTTGCGTTACATTATGGGATTTAGTCATGTTTTCATTTAGGAACACATAATGCAAGATTGTGAGATTGTGAGTAGATGGTGGTGTGGTGATCAGATTGTTGACTTTTCATCGCTTCCGCTGGGGTTCGATCCCCATTCGATGTAAGTGGAATTTTCGTTGGGTTAAGCAGAATCGCAGCGTTGTCACGTGATTGGCCAAGGCCCCTGCACTTCACTCCACCGTCAGTTCTTTCACTCTCCTTGCACCCGCTCTTAACAATCGCTTCACCATCACATCTAGGATAGTAGTACAATATGTACAAAAGAAACGTACAATACGTTTAAAAAAAGTATTGAATAACGAAGATGCAGTGTAGTAAAGTGAACAACATATTCAAACAAGACACTCAGATATCACGACAGACGTTGCAAAATATATTAGAAGAGCAAGTTCAATGAAGTGCATGTGAAAAGTAATTTCTGAAATTTCCAGAACTGATCGAAGACCGCTTTGCTCTTCGATACGATGCGACAAGTGAGAAGAGAAAGACCCCTAACTTTCCGTAAAAGTCCCTTAACCTCCCATAAAAGACCCCTAGCCGCGAACAAGTTATCCTCTATAAGTTTAACACCTACCGAAGAAATGACAAAATCACCCCAAACCACACAAAATCCGTATTGCGTTATGCATAACGTAGAGTTTATAATTTTACAATAGTTGCATCTAATTGTATCTTCAATGTGTCCCCAAACATGTAAAATGATACAGAATACACATGTTTAGTATTGCCACTTCCTCATCCATATTTATACAAAATGCATTACAACTCTTTAAATGTATAAAAATGGAAAGATATGCAGAAGATGACACTCAATTTCATATACTATTTCTTTTGTGCATTTCGATTTGAAAGTAGTTCTCCGAAAGTGTGTAGAAATATTTGGCAATCTGAATCCTTGCTTCGTTAAGAACAAATGCGATCAGCTAGCGGAAGGCCCAGGAACAGCCAGGTAAAGGAATGCGACTGCGAACACAGGCAGCGCGGCTGTAGAACTGCACTGCTCGAATCCAGGTCTCAACTGCAGACGACGGCATCATTTCGTTATCTTGCATGTGGGTGTGGGCGTCCTTCCAAAGCCCAGACGACCATCAATGGCGATTGCACAGAGGAAGCTACAGATAGGAACGAAGAGAGAGAGAGAGAGAGAGACAAAGAGAGACAGAGAGAGACAGAGAGACAAATAGAGAGAGAGGAATAGAGAGAGGAATAGAGAGTAAGAGAGAGGAATAGAGAGAGAGTGGAATAGAGAGAGAGTGGAATAGAGAGAGAGAGGAATAGAGAGAGAGAGAGGAATAGAGAGAGAGAGAGGAATAGAGAGAGAGAGAGGAATAGAGAGAGAGAGGAATAGAGAGAGAGGAATAGAGAGAGAGGAATAGAGAGACAGAGAGACATAAAGAGAGAGAGAGACATAAAGAGAGAGACATAAAGAGAGAGACATAAAGAGAGAGAGGCATAAAGAGAGAGAGAGAGACATAAAGAGAGAGAGACATAAAGAGAGAGAGAGATAAAGAGAGAGAGAGATAAAGAGAGAGAGAGAGACATAAAGAGAGAGAGACATAAAGAGAAAAAAGATACAGTACAATAACTATCAATACGAACATAGAAAATCTTTCGGCTAAGGCAGCGTTGTTCTTAATCTTTCTGTCAGTTCAAAATGCCTTTATGTGATAGTGACTGAAGACTTGGTAGCATATTAGCCAGCGGTTCAAAGACCCTGAAGCCACATTTCCACGAAGTTTTGCCGTTTCTGTACTTCCTTCCATTGCTCTGTCATTCACTCTTAATATCTCATCATATCAGTCACCATCTCTTGCAGGACTCAAATCTCGAATGCAGAGGATTATTATGAAAAAACACAAAAAAAACGTTTGAAACATCCAGACGTTCGTGACGAGCACGATATTTATTCTTTCTCTAATTAACCTCTATTTCCCTTGCGGAATTTTTACTTCTCCATTGACGTAACTAAATATTGTATCTGATACCATAATAGAACATTATTATTAGCTCTCAGCTATTATCCCTAAATGCTTTCATTAATTATCTCCGTTGAATACTGTAATTACATTGCAAACCGAGTATTGCTTTTCCCTTATCTCCACAATTCTATAATCGTCTTGTGGTATATGACTTTCAAAAAATCGGGAATGACTTCAAATAGAATAATTTCCTTTCGAGCATGTATCTATTACAAGCACCATTGCTACTGCTACAATAATGCTGGAGGTCAATTTAACGGGTATTTTCATCATTATCTCATTCGCATCAAGTGATTTTATAGACTTGTTAAATGCAAACTCTCAAGAGCTGCCAGGAAAGGACAGGAAGCTAGGTAATAATCATGAGAGTTATTTCATTTGGCAGATAATCGACACTAAATAAGTAGGTCGATTTCCTGCAGCTGTCTGAGGGAGAATTCTAGAGAAGCATCTCTGATCAATACATGAAATAATTATATACGTCGTCATTGCCAACAATATTATTTATTAAAAGAGCAGCTTTGGATAGCTTAGCCATCATCATCAGTTTTCTGCTGTATGGAAGCCACAAAAACGTTTAACCATAATACCTATGCCTATATCTGGTCAGTACGTTTGAGTGTTTTCGTCGACCAGTAACAGGCGAATGCCGGAGTAGACCCTTCGCATAACCGGAGGTTCCTAACTTCAGGAGTGGACCTCCACCTCGAGTCGCGCGCGAATTGTCCTTTCTTAAACTTGTCCCATCGTGAGAGCGTACGCTTCCGCGGCCGAAGACAGTATGTACTTGGCTGTCCGGAGACGCTGCTTACAAAGCCCAGGTGCCAAAGCCCTGAGGAAGGTTGCAGAATGGCGGTCGAAATATCGACACCTATGCCTTAGACGCGGCATCACCCAAGTACATATTGTCCCATTGTCTTCCGTTGTCACATCGTCATACGTTGCTCACACTACCTCAAATGCCGAGATTAGAGCTTACCACATCGAGGGTGGAACCCACCAATGGAAATACCTAGATTCGATTGATTGTTAGTGATTTCAGGAGCGTCAACTGCTAAGGTCATTAGTCCCGTAAGAGTGGATCATATTTATTCCTCGGGAGGTGCCTGTCATCTTCCCTCGCTGGATGGTGAGATCCGGCGCTGACCTACCGTTGGCTAGCGGAACGTGGTCCCAGCGGGACAGCGTTCTAACGAAGTCTCTCCCACCAGCGGGACACCACCCCAGCCGGGTCAAGCTCTTAGCTCGCGATCGGTCTCCCGGCATGCGTGGTAGTGTAGAGCATACAAGTGTAAATGTGTGCAAGTATGGGGTGAGAATGGGACAAGGAGGAGGAAGGAAACATCACGCGAGGTCTGTAACATGTTCGGATACTGCTCCACCATTCGCCTGTTGTTGATGCTGAGATTGCAGAGAAACCACGCACAACCACGTATTAGAACAGCGGACCTCTAGAAGTCTCCTCCAGACAGCGACTGAATTCGACCTAGCTATCTAGCTCGTGCGGAAAATCCTGCCACCGTCGGAACTCGAACCTAGGACCTCTCGGCCACAGGCCCTACTGTGACATTATTTGAGGCACCTCTCCCGGTGGTAGATACCTGGAGGAATGAATGATGCAGCCGACGTGCAGGTCGACGAGGGACTAACGTTCCAAAGAGCGAGACATCTCCCCCTCTATCCAGTGAGATGCCGTACGCTACACTTAGGAGCCTAATGCCCGTAGCAGTGGGGTAAGCCCTGAGTGGCGCCGGCCAATGGGATGGCTGGGGCCGTTGGAGCCGCGCCAGCGCAGCGCGGGGGCGGGGGCGTCGGGGAATCGATAGCAGCCGCCGCCGCCGCGCCGCCCTGCGGGCCAGGGGGGCGGGGGCGGGAGGTTGCCGAAACGAGCAGTGAAAGGGCCCCGCCGCAGCGCTCCCCGTGGCCGCCTCGCGCACTGCGGCGTTTGCCGGGGCGCGCGGGCGCTGTGCCGCGCCGCGCCGCGCCGCGCCGCGCCGCGTCGCGTCCAGCCCTCGGGCGCTTTGGCTTGGGCCGCCGAGGATTCCCACCTGGCGGCGCCCCAACGCACGGGGGCTGCTGTCAAAACCATCATCTACCACCGCGCTTAGCAGGTGTGGTGTTGGTAGGCGTGTTTCTCTGATGCGTGGAGACATAATTTATTTTCGTTCATGATTTAGTTACCGGTTCACTAACTGTTTATATTTTACAGTTTTTACTGCGTAGATGTGAATATATTTTTATAATTGTTTAGAAAAAAGGATATAAATTAAATATTACAGGTATAAAGGCTTTGAAATGCCCCCCCAGCCCCAGCTTTGCGATTGTGCACACACGTGTGAATTAAAGTCGTGTTTTGTATCGTGTGAACCATCCAGCAGGAAAAGAACACTGCCAGTTGCGAGATAAAACATGCACTACACTTACGGAGTTAATATCCTTAGCAGTCGACGGCCCCTCGAAAACGAAGTAATCATTAATTAGTGGGCTGCGCGCGCCGCCAGCGTCTTGGCGTCCTCGCCATCCACGCCCACCGGTGCTCAGACTTGATAACCCGCCCCCACCCAGTCACTCCCCAACAAGCTCCCAGCGTTGCATGCTCCATCCCTCTCTACACGGCACCCAATCTACGCTTTCTATGTTCCTCGTCCCTCTCCACGTTAGGGGGCATGGTTTCTGGTGGAGTGGTAAACGTCCACTCGGACCCTACGTTTCACGGCGGCACTCACGTCGTTAGCTTCAACGTGGAGGTAGTGAGTAGAGGCTAATGTCCGAGTCGCCCCGTAACCCACCAGTTAGGCCTCTGTGCGTCGACCTTTGGGCGGTATTGGGCGAAGGACGTTTGGAAATGTTTCGAATCCCACATATAAAAGTCCAGACGGAGACCACGAACACCCTGGTAGCCTAGGTGCCGGTGGTACTCACTGCGATAACATAAAGATGATTGCAGTGGGGAGATGGGACGTGGGCCCAGACCCACCCGGACCTTAGTTCGGGTAGCTCTTTGTTGAACTGATTGATTTGATCCCGGCACCAGCCTGGATAGGTAGGAGCTCTGAGATGCCAGGGTTTCCTGATCCAGGCGTTATGTGGGAGGATACCAAGAAGGCACGCTGCGTTCTGCCGGGATGCAGATACCAGCTCAAAGTTGTTCTTGTACGCCTGCGGGGGTGCGGATAGAAGCCGACGCCTAGGTCCCCAACCCGGCATGAATTTCCCCCTGGTAAAGTGCGAGGTAGCCCCGCTGCAAATAACTACTCGCACACTTCCTGCTTACTAATGTTCTCAACGTTCGCCCATCCGGCCGCCACATCCTGCTTTCCCTCTGCTGCGCACGGCCATCGCCCGTAACCGCCCCGCGTTGCCTCCTAATGGAAGAAATATGTTCTGCGCGCAGCCACTGCGCCCCACCCGCGCCCCCTCCCTCCACTCGCCCACGGCCACCTGCGTCCGAATGGAGAAGCTCCGATATCAAAAATAAATCAGTAACGTATCCATAGTTTGCTTCTCTAGGATACGCAATACATCGCACGTTTTCTCAAAAGGATGATACGCCGTGAATGCTTTTTCGTCATTATTTTCAGTTCACTAATTTTTCAGGACATTGCGCGTTTAAAATTCGATTAACTTATTTTGCGTTGCAGACCCAGAAAGAAAATAAAAAGAATACAAATAACGATGAACAAATAGGTAAAAGCTTGCCATGAAATGGGAATGAAATATAGAATGGGCATCTAATATTACTAGCATGTATATTTTGACACAATAAAATGTTATGAAATGCAAAACGAAACTATTTCTAGGTGTCGGTTAAATATGACCTAGAGTATTGAATTGTTCTGTTGACTGACGTAAAACTGGTTCTATTTATACATTTTACATTTATGGAAAAGCCCTCTCAATTTTACGTCAGCACAAAGATATTATTTTACTATTCAAAAACAAGTATTAACCAATGAAAACTAGTGTTAAAACGTTTCTGGAAAACTAGAATTTGCAAGACAACTAGAAATATCGTGTTATAAAATGGTAGATGTAACAGAAACTAACAAGGAGTGAAAACCGACATTCAATGAAATGAATCATATTAAAGGGAATAATTAGAAGGGCCATCAGTTGGTCGAAATATATATATATATATATATATATATATATATATATATATATATAAGAATACCTGGAAAATGTTAGAAAAGAGTCAGAAACGTATTATGCAGCTGGCTACCCTGCTGAAGAAGATAGAAGAAGAAAAATATTCTAGATTTTACAACAACCAGGCAGAGAACCTATGTAAATGTGCACAAGAAAACCAAAAATTATAAACTTCTTCAAATGCCACTCCACCTTGTACATAAGATGTCTCAAAAATTATTATAGTTTTACTGAAAAAATTTAAATCTTGTACAATACTCACACCAAGGATACACATCAAGCTGGAAAACTATAACATAGAAAATCTTCCCCTTAATATTTGAACCTTTTACGTGAGATCGTATCTACAGTGTTTTACATTTCTTCCATCGTCTCCCCCAAAGAAATACAACGAAATAATACGTAAGACACAATTGTTCTCTTGAAAAAACAGAGAGAATTGTTTAATAAATTATGCGTTTTAAAATTCATAAAAACTCAAAGTTTGTAAGACATACACATCGCTAAGTACCGAAAATATTTCTGTAGACAGACAGATTCCTGTGATCGATTACTTCATTTCAGTAAAAAATCAATACTATTTATTAATAAACATGAAATCTTATTTTCTCTAGCCCACTTAGATAATTCTAGTTGCGACTAACTAACATTCTCTCGGAATCACTTTGTTGAAACTATATTTTTCAATAGATCGATAACATTAAATTTAACTGTCTTTGGGTTTCCTGACTAAGATTTATATATTTGAGCTGAGAAGTACATTCCTACAAAATACTGAATATAAGCTCCTTTTTTTCAAAAATTGACAACAAAGTATGCAAACATGCGAATAGCACGGAAAATAGCAAAAGATCCTTACACAAATTCAAGTTATTATAGGGATATGTATCCGCTAGGGGTCCTTATTCGGAAGATACGGCAATGCGATTCTTCTGGAGCAGAGATGCTTCTCCAAACGGTCGTGACGTGGTTCAAGGCTAACGCGAAAACAGACCTCGACCACACTTGGGGCGAGTAGGCGGCCGATGTGGCCTTACTCCTCCGGATACGTTCCCCTCACACACATCCCTCAATCACCACGCCCTTCTGCTCCATCTTCTGGTTCTAGCCGTCATCCCTTTGAACACAATTTCACGTCCCTCAATCTCCTCGCAATTGCCTTCAACCTATTGGCTAAAGCCCTCCTGAGCCCTTCACCCACGCTCGCTCCCCCCAATCACCTTCCAACTGCCGTCGGCCCGTGCTCCATCTTCTGATCCTAGACTTCACCTTTTAACCACATTCATGTCCGTCAATCCCCCAGGAATTGCCATTCTTGTGGCACCTTCTACAGCTTGAGACCTCATCACCTCTTCACCTACGCTCACTCCCCTCAATCGTCTCGTAACTGTCGTCCCCCTGCTACATCTGCTGATTGTAGACATCCGTCATCCCTTTAACCACGTTCACGCTTGCAAATGCCGTCATCCACACTCGTACGTCCACTGACTCGAGACCTCCACAGCTCTTTAATTACACTCGCGCACCTCTATCACTTTTCAACTAGCGTTGTCCCCCCTGTTCTACTTCCGGTTCTAGACCTTCTTACCTCCTCAACCACATTCACGTCTCTCAATCTCCTTGAAAAATCTGCCATCCCCATTGCTTCGTCTTCTGGTTGAAGACCTCATCAGCTCTTCAACCACACTCACTTCTCTCAAATGATTTGCAAATCCGTCGTCCCCTTGATCCGCCTCCAGATCCTACGCCTCCTCCCCCTTTAACCACACTTACGTCCCTCAATCTCCCCGGTACTGGCGACATTCCTCTTCTGATCTTCTGGTTCTAGACCTCCTCACCCCGTTAACCGCATTCACTGCCAACATTCCTGTTCTTCGTCTATTGGCTCTGGGCCTTATCATCCTTTCCACCACTGTCACTCTTCTCAATCATTTCACATTTGCCGTCGTCCCTGCTGTCCCGTTTACTGTCCCGCGGCGGGTCGGTATCCCTGGCGCTAACGCGTACACGCACGTTCTGCAACTGCGTCCTCCGGGTGAGCACAGTTCACGCTCGCTCTTCGCTAAAGCGAGAGATATGGCTAGACGTCTTGGCTATGCGTGTGACGGCGCGTCATTGGTAGAGAGGCCGATGTTTTGCCTGTCATTTCGCAGGCTTCATCAGTGTACTGAACTAGAAGTCATGTACTCGAGCTGCGGAAGCTTACGTGTACACGAGATAGGACTTGATGTTTCCATCACCTTTTCCTTGGTCTCCTTTTTCTTCCCGACGCCACACATCCCACCCACGCGAGCTGCTGCCCTTGCCCACCGCACCGCGCCCCGCCCCCGACCAC
>BOPP01000248.1:454937-464976 GCA_017312745.1 Gryllus bimaculatus
CCCCACCCCCACCCCGGCGCGCAGCCGCCCTCGCGTGCGTAAGGAACAGCTCGCTTGGTTGTCGCTTCGAACCTCCCTCTTTAGATGTGTACGGCGTTGAGGGGTGGGTCTCGGTTCGAATCTTCTTTTTTAAATGAGACTTTGCACATAATGAACAGTGAACTCAGAACCCTGTATTAGTGATCAACATTTGAAATACTTTCTTATATGCTGCCTGAGGCATTCTACATACCACCAACTATATTGGCTTTTAAAAAGACGTTATGTAAGGATGTTGCCATGCAAGTAAAGGTGACTGTTGGTCTGTGTCATTTGGGGTTCATAGATATTTCTGAATCTATTTCTATGATCGTAATAACTAGCCAGTAATCATAAGCACGAGTTTTTGTTGTTGTTTTGTTGGTTTTTTTGTATGCTAGTAGTAGCTCAATTTAATATTTCTCTTAATAGCACATATCTGACAGATGCGCTTAAATATGCCTTTAATCACAAGCACACAATGTTAAACACAGAGAAATATGTATTAGGTATTGCCCAGATACGGATCACGGCTATATTTCGATAGATACAGGATTAATAATTCTAGCATTTGTTGGACTCGGACATCATGAATGATGTAATTGGATGCAGATGACTGGAGTTCATGGTGATGCGACTGAATTCGTATAGTATACGTACGCTCCCCCTCGTAGTTAACAAGTAAAACACGTGGAATTCGAGCTCAAAACCTTCGTATCTCTGAGAGGCCACCCACTCTAGATTATTGTGTCGCAACCTTTGGAACAGGAACGGGAACTTTGGGGAAACATAATTACATTTTCAGAGCATTTCTTCTGTTATAAAAATTTGCCTCGTGGAACACTCGCTTTCATTTTGATATTGGTTTAATTTTTCTATTTCGCTTCCCTGATATTAAACGTATGATGGACTCTATAATTCCATAACTAGGTAAAAATGTATCATTGATCCGTATTATTATTAATATTATTAGCCTATCGTTACCAGAATTTCATTGCACTAAACCGTAGTTTAATATTAGAAACATCATTACACGTCAATCAATTATTGAAATTGCAATAATTATCTGTTAAATTACGTATCCATCAACATCACAATTTATGTTCGAAGAATATGCCAATTCACATAGAACTTGGTTATTGGTTCAGAGTTGAAACTGAATCAGTGACTTAATTCGAAAAGAGCTAAAAAATGTATCAATGGTCTTCACCCCCATACATCACGTACAGACTAAATAAACCTTAACATTTAAAGAAAACGTAAATGCATCGGAAAGTTATTATTCAAAACAGCGAATGGAACTATTGAGGGGTCCAAAAACAAAATAGAACACAAAAAAATTGCAAAAGTCAACAAAATTTTCGCGAGGCGTGTGCAAATTGGAATCGCCTCGAGGATATTAAAATCTCCCTGCAGTGTGGTTCTCGCAATATTGAACATATAATCTATGTATTTAAAACCTAAACAAAACCTGTGATATTTCTACTCATCCAGATTGCGTTATTTTTGTATTGAAATAAAAGGCAATGTGATTAATAACCGGTTTTATAGTACAAATACGGATTATTCATAATATATTAAAACTGATAAAATTAAACTTGTCTGCTGTCATGTGCTCATCGGAACCAATTACAGTAGATGGTCTTGCCTCGTTTTCGGGTGCGAGGTACAATCGATCTACCGACAGCAGTCGTCGTTTCGTTGTAACGCAAGAGAGAGTGCGTGAGAGTGAGTTGATAATTCGGAAAGAGGACACCGAGGAATGGAAGTTCGAATATCAAGTAGGATTCTTAAATGCAAAAGTCAGTAACTATGAATAAATTCGACGTCAAGTCATAGTCTGACACATGCGCTCCTTTTCAAACCAGTGGAGCTGTAACAGCGTATACTTTCTCGCAATATTTCTTACTTTTGAATTTTTCGAACATTCAAGAGTTTTCAACGAAAATAAGACAAGTATTTTACAATATGTTGTACAATTGCTTTACAATTTTGTACAATTATTTTAAGCGTTTCTTCTATCTTCGTATAAGATGAATTTTGGAGCGGTTTTTGAGAAAATGCTGCGTATAAATTTCATTAACTTCAAGCAGAAGTAAAGCGAAAAATACTATTTTTTCTTGTAATTTATAACAGATTTCATTTAAGACAAAAATCTCTATTTTAATTTGTAATTTTGCGATGTAATCTATCCAAAAATACCAATTTTGGAGATAATCGACTGAACTGTTTGGAGGCAAGCGTTGACTGCAGACAGACGAAGAGGCAAGGCTGACAAGCAGGCAGATAAAACAGTCGTTTTGCCGTAAATTGATATTTTGATTTCAAGGACTCACAATTTAAATTGCACAATGTATTAGAGCAAGTAGTTTACTCTACATATATAGGAACAATATTTATCTACTTTTTCGTTTTCACAGCCATGCAATATGAGGCTTTCTGTTGAAAAATCGCCATTTTGGGCGCATTATTACAATACATTCGCTTCGTATAAATAAAGACGAAAAAGTAAAAAATTAAATGATTATGCTTTGTGTGTCTAAGTTAAGGTAGTTGTTACGATTTCCTGTTGTATACCACTGCAACATAAATAAATGTAGTTCAACGATTGTGATAAACATAAACGATTTCAAATAGATTTTCAGAAACATGCTTAACTGTGTGTTCACAGTGATTCTATTTTTCTAGAACTTGTGTACCTTGCTCATTTCATTGGAGTTAAAAAGTAATCACTGAATGACAAGCAACATTATCTTTTGGGTTTTCCATTTTCTTTGTTGCGCATGTAGAACATTACTATTCTAACTTTTCTAGAAACGCGTCTTTTGTACGACTTAATCGCATAAATTCAATTAGCACTCAATTATGCATATATCAGAGCTCTCATTATCACATATCACATTTGTACAATCCCATCTGTACTTTCTGTAAGCTTTCTGCAAAAACGTTATGACAATTATTTTGCTTGAGCACCGTTGCACTCATCACCTTTAAAATTGACTAAGAAATAATTAATGATAAACACGACTTAAATATCATAAAAATACATTTTTGTAATGTTAAATTTATATTACTCAAAGACGCGTTCCTGTGCGAAATAATATCTATACTGCCTGGAATTTCCTAGATACTATATTTATTAAACTTCCTATTGTAACTATAATGCAAATACATGCAAATCTGCTAATATAACAATATGTATATAAGTCTTCTGATTCAATTCGTAAATAAAGACTCTCATGTTCATAAAAAAATTGGGGGCCTTTGGAAACTTTAAAGTCAGAGTGGATCCTTAAATCATCAATGGAGTAAAATGAATATTCGGAAAATGGAATACTAAGAAAAAAACAGTGCTAATCTACATACGTTTAACGTCGCTAACTGGAGATCAGCGCTCACACGCTGTCTTTGCTTTAGCCACGCACGTAGTAAAGGCACGGAAAAGCCGTGAATACGATTATAAATATCCAGGAAATGATTGCTCTATTGAATAGGCGCAAGGTACAAAAAATACGTAGTAAATAATTTTGTAACAGACTTCCCTAAGCATTTTGCTCTTGCAGTCTATTTGAGTGGAACTCTGGAACAAACGGGAGAAAGGAACAGTCTATATCTAACGTAGAGTGTGCACTCCAGCGTGGAAATTCTGTGATACGAAATCCGGCAGTAACAAGGCGCGAAGGAAGGGGGAGAAGAGAATTGTGAACCAGAAATCGCTAGTGAAACCAATTTGGGGAGCGCAGTCCGTATGAGACCCGGCAGTCGCCGCGCCGCACTCGATCGACGAGGCAACGCAGAGCACCCTGGCGGCGGGCGAGAGCAACACGCGTGCTGCCGCCCTCGACGAGAACAGCTGAGATTAATTGGTTCGCGCGGACAGCGACGCGGCTGGCTCGCCCGCGGGCAGCGCCGCGTTAAACAACACTCCCGGCGGAGTGATCAAGTGTAGAGACGCATCGGGGCCTCTGCCCGGCCACGTCACGCGGTCGAGATTCTTTGCCTTCGAGGCGCGCAAGAGGAAGATGTTCGTTAAGGTACACAGATTTTTTTCGTGTTTGCGGGCGAGTCACCGGTTTTGGGCGTTAGTCCAGTAAGTCTAGTGCATGTTTTCCCATCGAGAGATGACGGTGATCTTGGTGTAAGCGGCGGTCATGGTGTAACGGTTAGCGTATCGGACTGTTATACTCACGTTCGCGGGTTCAAATCCGATCGAAGCCGTGGATATTAAAGGGCGAGAAAATGCTGCTTACGCCTTCCTTCGGAGGGGTAGTAAAGCCGGCTGTCCCATGTTAGTACTGCATGTAAAAGTTCCTCAAGCCTAATTGACTCCTCTGAACTAAATTCAAATCGCCTGTTTCTCGCCCAAGAAAGACCTCCATTCCCCGTTAGTGGGTGAAAGGAGCGTAGTGAAATTTGTGTGGTCAGACGGAAGAGCGGGCCTGATGGTCCGAGTCTCGCCACGTAAAATAAGGCATCAATTCAATTCAATCTTCTCTGGCTGTATCGTGAGATCCGTCACCAACCTGCACGTTGGCTAGCGAGGTTCTCCTTAATCAGTGTTTTCCCACCGCTAAACCGGGACAAAATTTAAGTTCCCGACAGACAGATGGAAAGAGGATCAGACAAGTAAGAGGAAGGAAAGGTCGCGCGCGGTTCGTAACCCGTTTGTTAGGGTACTGTTCCCGCATTTTCTGTTGTTGTCCGGAGAAACCACGAAAATCTACCGATTACTGCAGCCGGCCGCTAGAATTCTCCTCCAGACAGCGACTGAATGCGACCTAGCTCTCTAGTTTCGAAAATCTTGCCCCCGAGTGTCCTCAAACCCCAGAACCTAACAGTGAGAGGCGCTGCAATATAGTTAGTATATATTTTTTAGTTTTAGGATTATGTAGCTTACTAGAATTGTGAAGAATGTATGATCTAAATCTAATCGAATATAAAATATATCGTTTTTTTTACATAGGGGTGTCATAGAAACTAAAGAACGAAATCATTACATGGTGGAAGAAGCACTACTCAAACGCATTTTAGTTCTCATTATCACAAAAAAATTATTATTCGCTTTTTCATTGAAGAGAGGAGGTAAAATAAAGACAGTATCAATACTATTGATTGTCATACCGTTTTTTCTCCTTCTTCAGAACTGAATTCAAAACGTGTAATATTTTAATATTCATGTATCAGTGTTTACACTTTTCATCCTAAAATTCCTGTGCGAATGTCATGATTTTCTAAAACCAATTAAAAAATTGGGTAAACATATTCTTGGAACTAAGTGTAATGCTGAATGCACACTTTTATAAAATATGCTCCTTTTAATACATTCAGGTTTACTTCATTTACGATTGGATAATATTATCAGACGTTTTTATATTCAAGATACATCGATTCACTTTTGCAAACCACGCAGTAATTGCCGTCTGTAAACTATGGGAGCGCGAGAGACAACAGCCGGGGGCCATTGCGCACATGCGGCGCCCCCCTCCCCTCCCCACCACCAACCGCCCCCGCGCACCGGGAGCTCCGCACCGGAGCACCAACGCCACCATTCGGCTGATCACTTCACTAACATTCACTTTTATGTTTCAGACTTCCCATAACCAGAGGCGCCTCTTGTACTATCGCGGCGATTACCATAACTGTTCTCGCCCTTCAACCGCTCCCGCAGCTCGTTCTCGTTGCAACGACCTCTTTTGCAGCTGTTTAACCGTAAATCCCTTCGACTAGTTTCCAAATTATCTTGGATATCAAACCCGAGCCTGATATTAACCGTCGCGCATTCCCCGCAAACCAAAAATCCGTCTGCGCCGGATGTCACCATCCAGCGGAGAAAGATCACCGCCACCTCCCGAGGAAATCACACTTACGGGACTAATGACCTTAGTAGTTGACGCACAAGAACACGCTAAAATCAATCAATCAACCAATCAATAAGAGAATGGAAATCTAATAAAGTTTGTTTTGAATGTTAATATATTTCAACATGTCAGCCTTTTATCGATCGTAGAATGTCAAAACGATATTCAATTGTACGTTATACGTAGTCAAACGTAACTTGTGTAATATTAGCAATAGCACCCGTTTCTATCCTTTCCAAATGTGTTGATATCAGGAACTTTTGTTGCTTACACTTTATTTTTAACAAAACCATAAAGAAAGAAATGGTGAGGTCCACAGAGTAGAACCATCTTGTCCCGACCACATGTCAGACAAAGTTTCATTTAGGAAATCTCGATCGTGTAATTCTCAATGCAGTGGTGCGCCGTTCTGTTGTAAAATAGCGTTAGAGCGCAAGTAATTCTGTTAAGATATCTCAAAATGTTGCTTTATATCCAGGTAGATATTTGCCGTCACTGATGTCTTGACAAAAAAGTAAAGGACCAATGTCACTATTGGGCATCGAACCGCACCAGACATTCAATGTTGGTGTATCTCTAACGCGTTCCCTAACAAAAGAATGGGGTATTTTTTGAATCCCATATTCTGATATTGTGTATTTTCACTTTCGCTGGTATGCGGAGAGTGGCCTCGTCTGAAAAACACATTTGTTTAAGATATACATTGTCGACATCGATCCGTTCCAAAATGCAAAACCAGCAAGATGAGGTTCGTCATCTGTCAATAAAGCAAGTATTACACGAAGTTCATAACCCTGTAACAGAAGTCGCTTAGATGAAACCTTTTGCACTGTTGATAGGGGAATTCGTAGTTCACGAGATGCGCGACAAGTGGGCTTGGTAAGAGTAGGAAGAAATGTTTGTAGCTCTGCTTCAACTTTTGCTTCTTTTACCGATGGCTGCCCTTTTTGCGAACGTCAAACACTGTGCACTGCCAGTTCTCTCAAATTTTGTATACGATGCAAAAATACTGTTGCAACCCAGTGCTGTTCGCCCATATTCCCTCCATAAATTTCCCTGAACAGTAATCGCTGACTGCGTCTCATGAAACGATCGCCTTTTCTCGGGGTGAAGCCATTTTAGCACACGATTGCATTGCACTCTATTCGCATTCTATTTTCATCTAAGGAATAACAAAACAAACTCTATGAGTTTTTTTTCTTTCTTTTGTAAAACGAACTACCGATGTAGTTGCTACATTGTGTCTGTAAATTTCTTTGCAAATATTGGAGGGACTTTATCCTGTACAATGAGTCTTGAAATAAATACCAACGGATATATTTGCCTCTTCAGATAAATCAATAGTAGTGTAGAGATAGTAAACAGAGTATAATGGTCAGTCATCTAAATATAAATTATTTTTTGAGAAGGAAATGAAGGAATCTAAGTATGTTAGAAATTAAAAATACAGCTTCATTTCGCTGTGGCCTTCGGGATTGAAATGGGGGATTGAAATGCGTACTAAGCATCTCAGTGGTCTACGGCCTTCGCATTCTGTGGCTGCTCGGGTCGGCCCCGGAGCCGCGGCTGCGCAAAGCACCGGGCCAAACCGCAGGACGCCATCGGCAGGACGCTAATTGGCGACGGCCGCCCCTCCGCAGCGCCATCCCTCCTCCCGCTTCGGCCTCAACTATTCGCCCTAGCGACACCAGCGCCCAACAGGCACACCTGCGGTTATCACCAAAAACCGGAGGGGTGGATTTTGAACGGATTTGACGTCGTTTTCCACACTTACATACGCACGTCTAAGTTTAGGACGTAAACTCATGCACGGAATGTATTATACTCAAATATTCACGTCCCCATTAATTGAAAATAATAAATTAATTCGTAATGTTTAGGTTGAATGAAATAAATTCATTGCGTGAATAGAATAATGGCTAGTTGTTAGTAAAATTCTGATCCAGTAATTTTTTTAAAGAGAAAATATTCACCATGATTTTTTAGTAGAAGTGTTGCATGTTTGTAGAAACAGCATTAAAATTCAAATGTTTGTACTAGAAGCAATTTTAACTAGTGGTGTAACGTAAGCGTGGAGGACTGAAGTGTTCACTGCAAATGGTGACCTCTACATCAAAATCTGTACCGGAGCCCACAAGAAAGGAATTTTCGTTGAACTGAGTTTTCTAAAGTTTTGAGTTCTGAGTTTTCTAAAGTTGCAAACAACAACAAAAAAGTAACATAGCATAAGTACAGTATTGTAGATGGAGATTTCTGTCTTCAATGAAATCTGTTCTAAAAAATTCTGTCTCTGAATTCCTGTATGTGATTTAACGCATTCGTTTTCAAGGATCTGCATTGCCAGAATCCACAAGCCAGAATAATGAAAGAGATTTATTAAAAGCTAGACACCTCCATGCTTTGTACATTACAAAGGGATCAACTTTGTGACGATGAAGCCGTACGGAGAATCAGGCATTAATTATGAAAGAATTTGCACCCTTCCACTTTGTTTATTGAAGTACACACCGCCGGATCAATTTGCAGTGTTCATCTCCGTCACACAACGCAGGTTTAAAAGCAAATACCGACACTAGGGCTCTTCGTGAATGGGCAGCTCTGTGTCCAAACCGATTCTCTAATGCTACAGCTTGGTGTTCCTTCCGGCATTCTAATCGTTTTGCAACTGTTTATCGTGGTTCTTTGTGAGTTAGCGTGCATGTGTGTGTGCGCTACGCGATCAACACGAGACAAACGCGACGCTGTGACTATGCGAAATCCGCGGAGCGAAAAACATACTTAATAAACGCGCCGGACGCCAGTTAGCTGTGCTGCTCGGAGCCGCTCAAACGGCCAACTGGGGCTAGTACCGCGCGCTGCCGTTTCCTCGTCCAGCGTCCGCACAAAACTCGCTACTTCGAACGCCCACAATGGACCAGCAACAGCACGTACTATCTCGTATTTTTAGAAGCGATTTCGTTCTATTGTAATATGAATAATAATGAGGAATAAATTTGAAATGAAAATTGATTATTTTAGCGTCCTACTTTGAGCTGTCGAGACCAATCCCCATAGTTTAAATTTAACTGACTAATACATGTATGGCTATTACCTTTTTAATACCTTTACTGTGACTATTCGCATCATAAAATTAAAACCAGCAGTGTTTCACTATACATATCACCCCCCAATCAGGGCATTGTATATAGAAAGAATTATCGCGTATTCTATCAGATTTTTCTTTCCCCCCTTCCCTGCTGGCCAATAATAGGCTCATATATCTTGCGAGGTGGCGTGAATGCATCGTGTTTATCGACAATTTTCAAAGCATTCGTATTACCTATAACAATTGTGTTATTTTCGTTTTTATATTAAGTATTATGTAATAACTTTCCTTTGTGACTTTCTGTTTTATTTTTGTTAGTTTCTTATTTTTTTGCACTTTTACTGTTAAAAATTGTGACATTCTATTTTTTATTTTTCAGTAATTCTAATACGTTGTTTTATGTCTTTTTTGTCCTTATTGTATTTTGCAGTTTCAATACAATAGTATTTAGTATACATGTTATATTTAAAGTTCAGAGTTGTAATTTTTTTCTTTCAAAATTCAGTGCTTTCTATATCAATTTTCTCGCACAAGGTTGACAACCCGTTTAATAATAAATAATAATATTTCTACTTCTATTCTAATCAAATTTCAGGCATCACATAAAAGACAATTCACCACAAACCAAACCCAAGAGGTTCAAAAAACAAATACAACATCAATATTTTTTCCCAAGACAAATTTCCGAATGTCGAAATTTGTCGTGGAAAAACGTTATTGAAATTCAAAAAATGCGTCACAAATGTAAATTTAATGGGTGAAAGCCAGAATGGTACAAGTGACATTTTATGAATTCTAATAAAAGCGTGTGCATTTTAGATTCTATTTCAGAGGCAATGTAATTTATTGCACAATTGAAATACCGTGGTTTTAATGATGAAACAAAAAACTACGACTTTACAGTAATATTGAATTAAATAAACAGTTTTCTGTGAATTTATAAAATGTTATTTATACCGTTCTGGTTTTCACCTATTCTATTAATTCGTTAATAAAAAGCAGCTTTATTTTAAGAAATGCATATTTCACAACTTATAAAACACGAATATATCCCACAAAAAATCCCCTCGTCCACTTA
>BOPP01000248.1:495511-520574 GCA_017312745.1 Gryllus bimaculatus
TCTCTGCATTAGACATTGTTTTTACCCAAATTACACAATTGAGAGTGAAAATTTTCAAAATTGTTTTGTAATAATTAGTATTAAAACACAAAGGTCCTTAATTGATTATTCCGTTGTTAACTGTTATTGCCAGTATTCAAGTAAGTGTAGCGCATGTTTTATCATGGAATGTGGCGGTGTTCCTCTCCCGCTGGACTGTGAGACAAGTCGGCTTGCGGGACTTCCTTTATCCAGTGGGGTCTCAGCCGGGGCAAGCTCGCAACCTCGCATTCTAACGTGTATGTCGGCGCCGGATCTCACAATCCACCCCCACCGGCCGTTATAAAAACATTCACTACACATACGGGACTGATGACGTTGGTAGTTGATGCGCCCGAAACCGTTAAATAGTTAATCAACCAAAAACTATCGATCAGAGCAATCGGACGCTAAAATGATCTTGCAGACCGCAGGTGAATTCGATCTAGCTACGGTCGGAATGTCTGCCACCATCGGGACTAGAACTCTTGGTCCTCCCGCTCAGAGGCATCAGTTAACGCCCTGAGTAATCTCATCGATTGTAAATGTCCAAATAATAGCTTCCCGTATATGACCCTAGGACCCACACTCATCTATGACTTTGACAAATGACTGTCACTTCGTGACATTGGCGTCCCATTAACTATTCATAACATCAGTCTCTCACGTTTCATAGAATGCTAACCAAATGCGTACTATACATATTCAACTATAGTTTCATTAAATATTTACAAGATGAACAAAACCTTGCACGATATTTGTATCTTAGCATCTTATTACAGCACTCGCTTGCTTATCAAATTTGATCTAATGGCCTTGTTATATAATTTTCTAATCTTGTTAAGTATTTATTTCGAAAATAATTATAAGTGAACAATGATAGTGCCGTTTTCAAACGTTTACTGTTGAAGCATAAGGTAACAAAAGACCTTTAATTAATATGAAGTTTGATGAACACGTCTGCTTTAGTAAAAATAAATTTAACCATTATATAAAAATGTTTTAGGTCTGTGTTGTAAAAACTCTCAGCACCGGTCTTGTTGCATTTAATTGTTTGCAGAAATGAGTACTGTAAATGAGAAACGTAACCCGCAAAATACTCGCGTAAAAAAGGACTGTCAAGAATTCTTAGCGAGAATAGCAGATAACCCCGAATGTCCATTCTTCGACTGCAATCGTAGAGAAAGAAGATGTAGGAGAAGAACAAATGAAGCAACAGGAAGAGATTCGGAGAATTTTGAGCCCTGATGTCCACTCGTGCTGATAAACGCAAATTTTGGCATTAGGAGATGAATATTTCAGAGCTCAAAAGCATTTTACTTAAAAGAGAAGGCTGTGATCGCCAAACGGAACGAGCTGGATTGAGAAGGGATTACCACAAAATTGCCAATATTCATAATTGAAGCACTGGAACATTTTACATTATTCTTTTTTCTCACTTTTATTACTAAGTATCTTCTAATGTATACATACTTTCAATTCCTGTTACAAAGATGGTGTTTTCAATATACTCAAAGATTGGGAGATATTAGTGGTATTATCTGCTTAATCTACTCAATGCGGAATGACGAATAAGCCTTTTTTTAAGTTGTAACATTTGAACAATTTACTAAGTAACCAATTTACTATTGGGACGGATGTATATTAACACAGATTTTGACACCAACCAATGGTACCCAAACACCAAAAGAAGACGATGGAGCACTTAGGACTTTATGATTAAAATTAAGATGCCTTCCCACTTTATTAGATCCCCATAGAATGTTGTGGACTTAAGATCTGTAATTAAGAGCTCTTTATTGACGCACTAAAATATTTTTAATTAAACATATTTTCCCGTTAGTAAGTAGATGTAAGCATCCCTAAGTGATACCAATGTGAAAATGTAGTTTGTCAGTGTTGTTTCAAAAGTACACATGTCTGAAATGATATGCAATATGTGTGCGTGTTTCCATTTCAAATATTAAAATGAAGCTATAACTATAAATGTACAGGTCTTGTCAACCTTTCCATGTATCGTATTTTATTTCAGCGTGTTATGGAATGGATATTGCATTGCATTTTAGAAGTCTACCCCGAGTGTTAAACCGCAAGCAGATTAAGTATGTCAATCAACGTGCGCGAGTGGTAGGTTTGTCTCGCGTGCGTCCCCCACCCCAACCCGCCCCACTCGCCCCCACTCCACGCGCCCGGATCCCGCTGTCCCTCAGAGGCGAGCGGTGGATAACGACCTGCCGCACACGGAAATCGCTCGACTGCATCCCGCGGTCAGACTTCCCCCACCCTCGCTTCCCGGCTAATCCCCTTGCACTTTCGTTTTCTGACAGGCAGGGTTGGCTGGATGAAACTGCCCTGATTGTAATCTTGGTTTACAAGAAGTGGCTCAGGGAATCAACTGATGCCACTGCAGTGCTTCTGGTCGGGTGGTCGGTCTGTGTCGCGACGCAAGCACACATTTCTGCCGTCACACTGGTTTGGTAGCTAGGTCGCGTTCTGTCGCTGTCTGAAGAAGATTTCCAGCGGTTGGCCGCTCTGATAGGTAGTTTTCCGTGGTTTCTCCGATCAACACCAGGCGAATGCCGGAGCAGTACCCTATCAAACAGGTCAATTTTCTTCCCGATCCTTGACCTATCCTCACCCATTTCACACACACTTACTCTAACATGTCCTACACTACTACATATGCCGGGCACCCAGTCGGGAACTTAGAGATTGTCCCGACAATGGCAGTGCCCCCTGGTGGGAGATACCTGGTTGGGAAAAACTCCGCTACTCGACGGAATCACGGCGCCGGATCTTACCTTCGAGCGGGGCAAGCTTATCGCCACATCCCGAGCAAAGAAATGCACTACACTTACAGAACTAATGACCTTAACCGTTCACGCACCCGGAATCATTAGTAATCAATCAATCATTAACCATGGTTTGAATCGAAAGTTTTGTTTTACTACTGTGAATTTTTTAAAATTATGTTTGCTCCTTTGAACCAACACGGATAGAGTATTTGGTTGTGCAGTAATATTTTGTTTCGCTTTCAGTGAGAAGGAATAGAACAAAAGCCGATACTTTTAGTGCGTTTGAATTGGTTTTCGTGGCAATCAGCAAGGCGCGTGATTCGAGAATGATGGTGGGACAGATGACGGAAGGCGCGATATACCAAAGTGATGCAACGGCAACATTATAGTCCGTGCCACCTCGAACGTTTAAGCACTATCGATTTTCTGCTCATGCGCAGTTCACGATTTTCACCATTTTAGAGAATCTGTGCATGCGCAGAGGATTTATAGCGTTATGGCGTGCAACTCCCTATTGACCGGTCGAGAACCATAGAGGAATAATCGGAAGTTTGTGCCACCTCGAACCTTAATCTATCGATCATGCGCAGTTCAAGTTTCGTACCACTTTAGTGCATCTGCACATGCGCAGACGATTGATAGTGCTGACACCAAGGCTGGCACACCTCCGTATTGTCTGGCTGAGAACCATAGAGTAATAATAGGGAGTTTATGGCACCTCGAACGTTAAAACACATCGATCTTCTGCTCATGCGCAGTTCACGTTTCGCACCAATTTAGTGCATCTGCGCATGCGCTGAAGATCGGTAGTGATGACGCTATGGCGTGCACAAACTCCCTGACATCGTTCCTCTAAGGCTAAACGAAGGAAGCGTCACTCCTTAATCTGATCTCTCCGGTTCACAGTTAGGATTTCACCGAGCGACACTCCTTAATCCGATCTCTCCGGTTCACAGTTAGGATTTCACCGAGCGACACTCCTTAATCCGATCGCTCCGGTTCACAGTTAGGATTTCACCGAGGGACACTCCTTAATCTGATCGCTCCGGTTCACAGTTAGGACAGCTGCCTGGCCCCCTCTGCTTGGACAGAAGCTAGCACGCGCGTTGAGTCGCAACTGCTTGCTCGACAGTGTTCTCGTGGGAAAGAGCCGATATGTCAAGGAGAAGGACGAACATCGTGTGGCAGAACTTTGGAACTATAAAATATTTATCATGGAAAAGGTGAGAGAGCTAGAAGTAAAAGTTGCGGTAGCGAAATGGAGAAGCAGGTTTCGAAAATGAAAATGCATTTACTAACAAAATGAACATATTTTTGTGAAGAATTTGTAATTGCTGATGTAGGTATGTTTTTGTTGTTTTTTTTAACTCTCAGTCGTATTCACGTACTTGCTAAGCGATATATGCGGAACCCGGTCTAATCAGACAAAAACGTGATTTAAACCGAAAACCTGTTTTAAACAAAGAAATAAAATATTTAAACAAAAAATTAAATTATGGAAACATTTAACATAAATAACCTGAATTAAACAAAGAAACTGGTTTAAACCGAAAAAACACTTCCATTTGTTTTTATTACAAAAATCCGTTGTTTTCTCCAAACCTGCTGCACGACTCCATTCCGTTTCGGTCACTCAGGGTTTCGGAAGGAGTAAACGTTTTTGTTAAGTTTATCACATTTAGGTATTCTCGTACCAGTTCAGAGTAAACCTCGAACACAAGTGAGCATGGCAGAATCTTCACAATTTGCGAATGTTACGGCATTGAGGTAACAAGATGCCCATGACATGTGATTTCATAGTTAATTCCACGAACTTCTAAGCGTAATTTCCACCGTTGGCAGTGCTCTAAACGGACATGTAAACGCTTCTTAGAAACAGATAGAAGTGGGTCAATTACAATGGATCAATGTAACTCTAAGCAGACTACGGGGAACGCAGAAGTCAATCCTCACTAAGGAGGGAAAGGGATCGAGATGCAGTCGGGCTATGTCTGTTTGGGCAGCGAGGTAGACGGCTTAGGAAAATTTGACTGCGGGATGCGGTCGGTATACGCTCCCGCACGCTGCTTGCCCCCCGCCCCCATCCTGCCCTCCCCCGCGCCGCACAAAGGCGTTTCTTCTTTGCAATCAGGTCGAGTAAAGAAAGAAATGAAAACGTTTGGAATTGGCTGTGTAATAGACGGTGGTTCAAATAGGCCTACTTTTTGGGCAGATGATTGAGCTAAGCAAAATATTGCCATTTTTTTCGAAATTATTATTTTTACTAATTTGTACCATAAATTACTATTGATATAGAATTTTCTCAGCAATAAGTAATAGCTTAGACTTAAAAGAAAATGTTAATTTTTCCAATATGATCTATCCTTGAAAACTGCCATAAATAATGCTGCAAGTATAAAGTTATTCGATAGTAAATAATGAATTCCCAAATTAGCAGTGACTTACAGAAAAGATATTTTGGCATCAAATATTTGATATTATATTAACACATTCACAAAAAAGTGACATCAACACTTTACTTCATTCCCGGTTTGACACTACAAATAATGCTTCATGCTTCTTTTGAAATGAATGTTTTTAATGGATTCTCTTCTTTCGAGAAGAAAGAAATTTGAAATACTTTGAGTGAAGAGCATTCTTCCTTTGATTAACTGGAATGAAATGGAAAAAATACTAATGAAGATATGAAAGGATTTTCTTAGTAATTTTAAAATAAATGTACTTTTATAAATCAGTATATAAAATTTAATTAAAACTGACTTTAAATAAACTCTAACCAATTTTGAAATAAAATTATTGATATGAAATGAACATTTGTCTATATTTCTGTCATTTCAAATACTATCCTTTTATAATTGCTCTGATGATGGGGATACAAAACAGTTGATAATTACAGCAAGGCAACGACCTCTAAAAATCGCGTCCATAAACTCGCCCAAAAAATCTAGGAAACATTTCAAAAACCTCCGATGCCGTGACTAAAGGTACTAGGAAGTGGAAATATAAACGCTTCCAATAGCAGGTTCATGTTTCATGAAATTCAGGACGACAGTAAAATTTCACGGTCAGCGAAAATATATGCGGGAGGGGCCTCGAGGGAGGGGGTCGCTGTGCATCGCAGCGCACTCGCGGTCGATTCGAGACGGTCTGCGTCGGGAGCGGCCGCGCAGGAACGACACGGAAGCACAAGAAGAAAGAGGTAGTAATAATTAGTAATAATAATAACTAGCGGGCGGATTTTGTTGACATGACGCATCACCAAACATGATCGTAAAAATGGTTTTAAATGCCCTTGAAGCAAAGAAAAACTACGTAAAAATTTGATCAAAAACACATTAGATGAACAACTAAATCTGTTGGGGTATGTTACAAATGAAAGAGTCTTCTTCCTTTTGTTCAAGTGAACTCAGCTTGCAAACTTTTGATTTGTACTGTTCTGTAAAAGGAAATTTCTGCCTTTATTTATCGAGAAATCGGTCGAACTGACAATGGCGCCGATAGGCGTCACTGGAACCTTAGATTACATAGTACTCACAACGGCTGATATACATTAAGATATCGAATAGGCTTCTCAGGAAGAGGCGAACATTTGTTGCACTTCGTAAATACTGTTTGAAGCAAGTACCTCTAAAATGATATTAAAATCGTTTAAACAAGCGAAAACTGCATTAAAAATGACGTAAAAAGGTAGAAAATGACTTATTAGTCAAAATCGACGAAAAATGCAAAAAAATAAATATAAGAATGGGCTATTTCTTTTTGACATGACAAAATGAATTTTTGTTATAAAAGGCACTGTTCAAAAGTGAAAATAAAAAATGACATTTCATTAAAATCCGTCTCCAAATCATAATAGAGGCTTTGTAAGTGCTTCAAGAAGTATTGCGAAGAAAAATATGCAAGACACACGGAATAATACAGACACTTGACACCCAATAGCACTGAACTTCTGATGCTACTTAACATGAAATGTGAAAGAAAAAAGTTCAAAGAAATCGTGGAAACATAAACCACACCAAGGGCAATATCTGCAAAGAATCGACAATGTGCATATCAGTAAAGATCAATCATTTATGTGGTTTAAAATGGGAAGAATGAATTCAGAATCGGAAGAAGTTTTTAGTACGAGTAGCTACCCAAGATCAAGCGTTGAGAACATGACATTATGATAAAACGGTTCTCAAAATTTCCCAAGATGATAAATGTCGCATCTGCAAGGAAGAAGTAGAAACCATTGATCATATTGTCACAGCTTTTCCAATTCTAGCAAAGACTAAATATCTGAAAAGACACAACAGTGTGTGTAGTTACCTCCATTGGCAGATCTGTACTTCCCTCGAAGTTCTAAACACATGCTTCAAGTAGTAAGAACACTCAGCACAACCGGTGTCACCTTTTGGACTGTGTAAGTTTCGTACTACCAACAAATTTAAACTGATATTGTTATCCAGGACTTGGACAAAAAGCTCTCTACTTGTAGATAGAGAATCATCTAAAATACCAGATTTTGTAAATCAAGATCAGTCGAATGTGCGGTGTAAAAGCGCAGGCCGTCTTGGTAGTTATCTGGGATTTATTCTGCAAAATTTGTGTAAGAATTTGGCTAAACTTCCAGGTCATTCAAAAGACTGGGAAGTGCAATATATTGCTTTATTTTGATCAGCTCACATTTTGTGCAAAGAATTATAGAGGCACCGCCAGTCTCTAGGTTTGCTCCTTATGAAGCTGGTTGCAACCTGGAGTAGATTTACTGTTATATTCAATCAACTCATAACATCTTTAAAAGTAGGAGTAATAATAATAATAACAATAATAATAATAAATAACAATAATAATAAATAACATTTTGAATTAGAACTACTGATATGAAATGAACATTTATCTATACTTCTGTTATTTGAAGTATTCTGTGCACGATTCTGAAACGTAAGCGTAGACTTCGTTTCACATCATCACATCAGTGGATGACTTGACTTCAGTGTCCCTTGAAACTCTCTCCTGAACTCAGTGCCTACACAGTGTGTGATCTCACGTGAGCACTTCGCAACTGTTTATTACAGACATTTGTAATAAAATTTGAATAATTACAATTTAAGCCTTAATCGGTTAATATTGATCGTGCTTTCCTACCAGACAAATTTAGAGGTGTCTTAGAATAAATGTTTCAAGCTTTCAGGATATGCATGGGTCAAAAGTGATCACTTTTTGCAATGAATGTGTAACGTAGTTACACGCATTTATACAGAAGACATTTGTCCCTGATTTTAAGGGAACCCGCATTCACAGATTTTCGGCAGGTACATGAAATCACCTTGAATCCGTCATACTTCACAATATCTGCCCCTAATGCGTTGCCTTGGTCAGAGGTAAATGTCACATGCATAAAAGCATCTATCTCCGTAGATTAAATTTCCCACTATATGTTTATTAGCAAGAATGTGACCATTTTTACCTCTCTACTTGTCCTAAAAGTTTGTAATGTTTATTCTGTGACATACTGTATAATCATATTATTATTATTATTATTATTATTATTATTATTATTATTATTATTATTGCAATATTAATAACAAATCATCGATTCGCCGGCGCTGAAGAGTGTTAGTAATGACGGCATGTAGTTGTTATTTCTAAGGAAATCTACTTGCATTGATCAGCAGCTAGGTCGATAAATCCTCATTCACTTTCTTGCCTACTGTTACTAGAGTGCTGTGTTTTTAGTTAAGTAATTAAGTGATTTAATCGCATTTTTCATCTAAACAAAATGCAAACGCAAACAATCCAAAGACGATGGCTAATCTTAGATAATTTTTAGACAGACTAGAAACACTTTCAGAGTGCTGATTCTACAGACATTCAAATTCCAATTCTTCTATTATGTTCCGAATGACAAATCATCAATTCCAAAAAAAAATTCATGATATAGTGATCTGAACTGCGCCAAGATGTGTCTCTAATATTTCATCCGATTCAATTAAAATTTATATTTAATATAAAATAATATAAATATTGACTATTTTTCACGAAATTTCAATTTTCAGAAATGTACACATTTTTACGTAAAATATGTGTACAACTTAGTGTAAAGACGATTTTGTAGAGGGATACGTGTCCATTGATAAAAGGAACATCGTTAGAAAATTGTCGGACAAAGTCCTATTATTTTAATTATGATCCAATTCACAAAATAGTTTACTAATTTGCTCGTGTGAATTCGAAATGCTGATGCGTTGAAAGTCAATATTTGCTGTAAACGTATTGTATTGATTCCTAAACTCGCCATTTCAAGCGCTCGAAAATGTCATTTTGCGTTGACAGATAACATTACAGAATAACATTCAGATTTTGCTTAGTCAGATATCATTAGGGATATTACAGAGAATATACGTTGTTGTTCTCATTAAGGTGTATATACAGAACGTACACTAACCTAGTGGCGCTACACTAGCACTACGTTTTACATTATTTCTAACTTTTGCAATTTTCAAAATCTGAGGGCGTTTAATGAAAACGAGATCGATATTATTTTAAAGGTTTGGTTTCATTGTTTTGTATATGGAAAAAATATTTTTAAAAAATTGGAGCTGTGTTTGGGAAAATATTTTTTATATTTGCATTAGTTCGTGCAGATATTTCTTGAAAACTACTCCAACGAAAAATTAACATGATATATTTTAAAGATCAAAAAGTTGTACATGATATATTTTAAAGATCTTATTTTTTAATTTATATTCTTTAAAACAAAAAACTGACTTTCAAACTTCTAGCTTTGCCATGTTAACGTTTTGTAGTTTTCGAAAATGGAAGGAATGGTACGCTTGAAATGGAAAAATATCACTTTTTTCCACCCTTTTATTCGCACAAGGATAATATTATTTGGGAAGCTTTATTGAGAAAACTGTTTAAAAATTGCCTAAATTGCACGTCATGCAGGAAAACTTGTAAATTATCTTATTTCAAGATCTGACTTTCAACAGCATTTCATTAAAATCACTATGTTTAATGTTGTTGAAGGAAGACGCCGAAAAGAATTTGAACCCCGCAATTTTCGACAAATAAGGAGTTCCAATGAAAGCGAGACTAGTGCCATTCTTTTAACAGTTTACCCCTATCCGAGATCAATGTTTAATAAAAAAATTGAGGCATGTTTGAAAAAATGTTGAAAATTTAATTAAAGTTTTATGTAAATACACCGTAAAATTGAATAATCCATTTCAAAATCTCAGGGCCTTGATTTCATGTAAATTGTCGAGGGAATATCAATTTTGGAGAAAATCGGCGGAACGGTTTAGGGGCTAGCATTGACCAGAGACCGTCGGTCACAGCTGTATTGCAGTCAATAGATTTTTCCCTATCAAGATCTCAAAAAATTTGAATTCTGACTACGCAACTATTAGAGTAAAATTTTTGCTATGTTTAGGAACAAGGTTTATCTAATTCTGAAGGATCGGCAATAAGAGTTTTACTGTCTAAAATTCGCAGTTTTCGGTCGCACGATTATAATACATTTTCTTCTTACGAAGGAAGACGGAGAAAGTAAAAAAATAATCACCTTGTTTTCAGAATGCAATTTGAAATCATGAATTATAAATGTTCGATATTTTTAAGAATTAAGGTTCAAATGAGAATGCTTCTGTTACAACGTCTCATAAACCATTACTATTACAAACAAATTTGAGCAGAATTGAAGATAATTATTTGTTTCTTTTGGCGTACCGTATTGAAGACAGTTATTTGTCTCGTTTCTCGTTCGTCTTTGAATAATCATGAGTGAGAAATGTAAATCCACATTTCTGTAAGTACAATTCTAAAGACAAGGATCTATTGAACTCAAAATTCCGATTTGCTTTTGGATTTTTCTAAAATAGATACTACGATTTTGTTCCACTGAGCTCATCGGAACTTTCAACTTAGGATCACATCGAAGTTATATCTACAGGAAATCTGTGGCCGTTATGTCGGAGAAACAGATAAAATTTTTATTATTAATTAAAATTGTAGATTCATTCTTCTAATAGTATTCATATCTCTTAGTAAATATTACTTGAAAAAAAGTCACAATAAGTGCTCTACTATTATTTTTAATGTTATTAGAATGTAGAAGAACACAAATATAATAAAAGTAATAAACATAGTAGTTGTTATTAAATCTGTATTTAATATTATTATAATAATAAATCAGTCAAAGGGGAAGTAAGTGCTCAACAGAAAGTCTGGAATTATCTAGGAACACTGAATGAAATAGGCAAGGTCACTTCAAACGGCAACTGTAAAACTGTGAGGCAGGTCGGGCATTGAAAGATGGTATGAAATCCAATGTCCAAAAGTTAGCTATAACATTATAATAATGAAAAATGCGAAAAGTCAGCGGTAAGAGGTGATGGGTAAAAATCAATATGGCCGCCTTGGAAACAGGTTGCCCATTAATTTCAGAACGAACGATCATTCTCGTAACTGAATCTTCAGCTGACGTTCCGTTTACGTTTTTAATTTTGTCGTACTGTTATTAAACTATTACTTCGAATTCATACTTGATAAAATATTCATTGCCAGTACAACGTGAAAAATATGAGGATTTTAGACGTAATCCAGAGTTGTTATTCTTCACAAAAGGAACACTTTAATACAATTGCTTCCAAGGACTCCGTGCATGCAGAGGTGGGGGAGAGCGCAGCGCCCCTCACCGTTCATGTTTAGCTCCGTGGCGGCCTTGCCGCTGGGCGGTGCGTAGCCCGACCCCGAGGACGACTGCCGGCTGCCGGGCTGGTAGGCCGTCAGCGGCACCGGCAGGTCGAACTCGGTGCTGGGCCGGTGGTAGTGGTGGCTGTGGTGGTTGTGGTGGCTGGTGTGGTGCTGGTGGATGCTGTTGAGGAGGATGTTGCTGGACGTCCGCGACAGAGCTCTTCTCTGGCGAACGGCTTCTTTGTAGATGCGACAGTACATCGTCACCATCACCACACCGGGGATCCAGAACGACACCGACGACGAGATGATGCAGTAGTACTTGTTCACCACGAAGATGCACACGTCCGGGTGCTCCGCGCGGAAGTGCTGGTGCTCCTCGGTGGTGTACCAGCCGAGGAAGATGGGGGTGAAGGAGATGAGCGCGGGCAGCACCCACACGTTGGCCAGCATGAAGGACACGGTGCGGTGCGTCATGGTGATGGGGTACTCGAGCGGCCGCACGATGGCGTAGTAGCGGTCCACCGAGATGCAGCACAGGTGCAGGATGGAGGCGGTGGAGAAGTACACGTCCAGAGAGTTCCACACGTCGCACATGAAGTACCCGAAGAGCCACACGCCGCCCGTCAGCTCCACGCTCGCGTTGAACGTCATCGCGCACAGCGCCACCAGCAGGTCGGCGAACGCCAGCGACACCACGTAGTAGTTGGTGATGATGCGCAAGCTTCGCGGGGTGGGCGGCCGGAAACGCTGGGATGATTGAGAGCCGCGTTGCCTCAAGCAAGCGGCCCGATGATGGTGCCCGATGACGAGCCCTTGCACCGACGGGCCAGGTGGGCCACAGCACGGCCAGCTCGAGGGCGCTGCGAGTCGTTGGTGGCCCGCGCGGCGCGGAGGCGCGCGCGCGGCGCCCGCCGCCACCGGTCGAGCCACCGCGCCCACGGCGGCGCCCAGCCCGTGCGGCGCGGCGCGGCGCGGCGCCGGCGGCGGGCAGCGCCGCCCGGCCCCGCGCGCCCTGCGCCACGCCGACGCCTCGCGCCGCAGCGCGCCGCCGCGCGCCGCGCGCGTCCGCCCGCGCTGCCGCGGGGGCGCTCGCCGACGGGATCGCATGCGCTCAGATGCTCCTCTCTTCACTCGGGCAGGCGGCGTGCCGCAGGGGCCCGGCATGGCCCTCGAAGGCTCCTCCTGTGGCGCTTCACGCGAGGGGCTCCCGCGCTGGCGCGGCGCGGTCCGGCTGGCGGCTGGACGCGTGGCGGCGCGGGCGCCATGGCACGGCGGCGCGCAGCGTGCGGGCCTCCCGTGCGCCTCGCAAGCGCGGCCTCGTCACGAACTGCACGCCGCGCCCGAGTGCAACACGCCGACGCGTTTCGATATGCGGGCGGGCGGGCGGCGCGAAGAGCGGAATAGCGGCGGGCGCCGCGGGAGGGGTTGCGCGTCCGCGGGTCGCGTGCGTCGCGTCGGTCGCGTCGGAGGCTGCACTGCAACTTGGCGGCGGCGGCGGCGGGGGCGGGCGGCGGCGGGCGCGTCGGCGCGCTGCCCGAGCGCCCGGGAGGAGGTGCGCCGCCGGCGGTTCGAACGGCGGCCGCCGGCCGCGGCACTCCGGGCTGGCGGCGCAGCGGATTTCGGCCGCCCGGCCGGGCCCCGGCGGCCCTCGCGCGGAGGCGCTCTTCCACCGTTCTTCATCGGTGGTGACGCCGCGCACGGCAACTAGTAGGGTCGGTAGTCCCGAAATGGCCGTGCGAGGTGACGGTGGTCTTCTTAAGAAGAATATCCGTTTGGTAGGGTACTGCTCCGGCATTCGCCTGGTATTGATCGCACAAACCACGGAAAACTATCGATCAAAGGAGCCGGCCGCTAGAATTCAGACTGCGTCAGAAATCGACCTAGCTGACAAGCTATATGGTCTTCCCCCGCTGTACGACAGTATCCAGCGCCGACCTACCCCAACCAGGTATCTCCCACCAGCGGGGTACCGTCCCAGCCGGAACAAGCTAAGCGCTCCCGACCGGTCTCCCGACATGTGTGGTAGTGCAGTGTAGTGATGTGTGTAAGGGGTGAGAATAAGACGAGGAACGCGAAGAAACATCGCGCGTGGCCCTTTTGTGAGGGTACTGCTCCGTCATTCACCTGGCATTGCTCGGAGAATCCACGGAAAACTACCGATCACCGGAGCTAGTCAGTAGAGTTCTCCTCCTGACAGCGACAGTTGTCGACTAACTAGTGATAAGCTTGTATCGAAACTGTCACCGTCGGAATTCGAACCTAGGACCTCCCGGTCAGAGGCACTGCAGTGACATCAGTTGATGCACTGAACCCCATCTCCCAATATATCGAAGACAATAAGCACGTTTACTGGGACGGTGATTGATGAACGTAGGTGTACGAACGTAGTTGGCTCTGTTAGAAGTTAGTGGGATGTCTCATGATTACAATATACTTTATCTAGAAAGGAATATATGTTTGTTGGCTGTTTTTGCAGACGAAACGGAGAGAAAGTTGCTGATAATATTTCTGATCAAAACGGTGATAATGCCCATCGTGAAATCGTGTAACATTTGGTGATATCAGGTGATAAAACCAAATGAGTATACATTAGCTGCAGACATTTAGACGACACTTAGAAGTTCTGAACTCTATTAAAATAATAATAATAATAATAATAATAATAATAATAATTTATTATTAAAATGCAATACAAACCTTTAATTATTTCAACTAAAATTTATTGGAATTTTACTCGCTTCGTAAGGGGAACTTGCGGAAGTATATATTAATATACTCTTATCATAATGTAAAACATGTAATTGTTAGAACGTTTTGTAGTAATGCTTTTTCTTTACCACTGATGCATCAAAGCAGTACTCTGATATTTTGTATATGTGAATTAATTAAATTTTTAACTCGATATAATTTTTTAAACCGGGAAGTATATTTAAAACAACGCAACTCTATTGAACAAATATTTAATTTTGTTTACCCCTTGAATCACGCACGCATGAACCACACACGAAACAATAAAAGCATACACCTACAACACCTTCTCAAGCCGGAGACGAACCACTCGGTACGAATTCTTCAAGGCCTCCGATCGAGAGCAGATAAGTCCAGGCCAGCGCTTGAATGTCCACAATGGGCCCTAGCAATTGGGCGTCTCGCTCGGCAATTGCCAACCACCTAATGCACCCTCGCCGAGGCAGAGCCGTGTAAACGCCCGGGTCCAGGTCGCCAAATGTTCGAGGACCCCCGATACTTTAAAAAAAAATACTAAATTTTTCAAAATATAAAATAAAATACAGTAATAAAGTTATGTATGATTAAACAATACACAAAGAATTCACTTAACGGAATGGTGTCGCGCCTTATTGGATAATATTCTTAACATGGAAAGTTACTGGTTAATACGAGCATGTCGTTCTGTGATGAGAAGTTTAATTGTTTTTAACAAATCTTGTCTTTAAATATTTTGGTTAAATTCGAGTAATTACTGACTTTGAATTGTTTAAATTCATGGTGTGCATAAAGTTTTCAACATTGAATAATATTAAATTGAAACACTAAGGAATACTTTAAAATTTTAAAAAAATACTATATAAATTGATAGGGTTACCTTTATATCTCAGTATGAAAATGGAGAGGAGAGGTGAAGGTTCCCAAATCAACGCAACAAGTTAACAAGTCATGGAGTGAAAGAAAAAGTTCGGTCAGAAACATACGATTTGATGAGATTATTTCAGAATTGATTAGTTTGAAAATGATTGTGATGTGAAAATGAGTATGATAGAAAGGTGTTCCTCTTTGCCAAATATGTATCAACAAAATTCAGATAATTCAGAATAAATACTTAAGAACCATCCCCCAAGCTATTCATTTCCAATAAACAATTGCACCACGAACGTAACCTAAAACCTATCGCACACCACATAGCCTTTCTTATCTATAATTTCTATTCTAACCTACCCGTCATTAATCAAAATAACATTAACATACGGAAATTTAATGAAAACCGAACTAGAATAAAAAACTGATATTCTATCCATTATTTTCTGAATATTTTGGCTAATCTTAATGATTTTTAGAGGTGCTCGGTATTGATTTCTCGTCAATTGTAGTTTATAATTTAATTAATTAGATTTAAGCCAACAATAAAAAAGAAGTCTCATGTAAAAAATTTTGAAAATCAATGCTTATGATTTTTGTTTAAATGTATGTTGTTGGCCCGTCGGTTTGGGCGCCCCAAGGCTGAGCTGCCGAGCCGAAAGAGGCCCGCTGGTTCCGTGCTGAACGTGCAGCGATTTGATGGTCTCTGCCCGCGCACCAACCCTCGCGCGTGGCCGACGCGTATCGATTCCGCCCGTTGCCTTTGCGGTTACGGCGCCCCACTGTAATCCAAGTTAGATGTGTCTTATTGATTCCTCGGGTAAAAACAATTTGTGCGTAAAATAATTTCCCGATCAATGGTTGCGTGTTTTGGTAGCATGACGGAACCTTGGTGATAAAGTTGGGTACTAATGTGAAGGTCAGTTTCAACTGTAAGATAAACATAATTCCTCCTTGTTGTGCCAGTAAATTACTTTTTTGCGTTCTAAAACAGGTGAAATCAGTCGCGTGGTTATCAATGCTCGTGTCCACAGCTCGCACGGAGACTGCGTGGCGTTCGCCTGTTTGAGCTTCTGTGTGTTGCAGGTGCGGATCCAAAGACAAATCTTGGGAGGGGAAATTTAATTTTTTTACAGATGTTTACCGAAATTACAGCTTTTGTAAAATGTCGCAGGCTACACTCAGCTCGTTCTGGGATGCGATTGTATTCGTTTTTATCAGTTCCAGAAAATATTTTTACTTGAAAATTTTTGTGACAAGTTCAAATTAATAGTTACAGAAAAATTTAGGGAGGCGAATTCCCCTAACAAGTAACTACTTGTTATCAGTCCTGTAAGTGTAGTGGATGATTTTTTATCACAGGGGGTGGCATTGTTCCTCTCTACTACGAATAGAATGTGAGATCCGTGCTGACCTACACGTATAGCGGGCGTTCCTCCGGAAGATATCTCCCACCATCGCGCACCGCCCCAACCAGAACAAGCTCTAAGCTTCCAACTGGTCTCCTGACACGTGTGATAGTGTAGTGCATGTAAGTGTATGTGTGTGTGTGTGTGTGTAAGGGGAAAAAGAGGGAACAAGTATGAGGATGGAAAGATCGCGTAAGGTACATGGCTCCTTTGTTAGGTTACTGCTCCGGCATTCATCTTGCATTGAATTCTGTTGCCTATGAACCTAATTCTCGACCGGAAGAGGTGGCTCCGGGCATCAATTGATGCCACTGCTGTGCCTCTGACCGGGAATTCCTGGGTTCGAGTCCTGATTCGGTCGCTGTCTGCAGGAGATTCAATGAAAAAAATACCGATCAGACCGGGAGAGGTGCCTCAAGGCATGAACAGATGTCACTACAGTATATCTGAACTGGACGTTCTAGGTTCGAGACCCGACAGTGGGAGGATTTTCGATACTAGCCAGATAGCTAGGTTGAATTCAGTCGCTGTGTGGAGGAGAATTCTGCCGGCCGCCCGCTTTGATCGGTAGTTTTCCGTGGTTTCTCCGATCAACACTTGGCGAATGCAGGAGCAGTACCCCAACAACGTGCCACAGACCACGCGCGATCTTTCCTTCCTTATTCTAGCCCTATCCTCAGGCAATTACATGCACTACACTACTACACAAGCCGGAAGACCAGTTAGGAACATAGAGCTCTCCCCGATTGCGACGCGCCCCGCTGCTGGGAGATACCTGGTTGGGGGAAAACCTGTTAGCCGACAGTTAGGTCATCATCCAGCGGGGGAAGATCACAGCCACCTCTCTCGAGAGAAAAATACACTACACTACACTTACGGTGCTAATGACCTTAGCCGTTGACGCACCCGGAATCACCGATCTAACAACTACCGCTCAGGGCAGCCGGCCACTAGAAGACGCCGCAGCTAAGTGGCTCGTGCGCAAAACCCGTCCCGGGAGCCATTGAAAGGCGTGGGTCGCGCTTCGAGTCCCGGCGGTTCCCTCCGCGCCCCGAGACAGCGCATCCCTCTCCCCCCCCTCCCCGCCCATCCCACTCCGGCCGTCGCCGCAGCGGCCGCCATTCGCTCGCCAATTCTGCTGCGCGGCGCTCTGCTCGCCGGCGAAAAATGTTCACTGTTCTCGATGTGCTCGCAATCAATAACATCTGCAGGAAGTTCTTGATGAGACGTTAAGCCCTGGTAACATTTCTGAAGTGTGTGTTTTTGTTTGTTTTGACAAATTGGCTATAAGAGGCCCCTCACAAAATCACGTGTAAGAAGCTATTTCAGTTACTGAATTAGATGTATGGGATTAATTATCTATTGATTAAAGACAGATTGCTTCAAATTGACTCTCTTTAATCTATAGATACTTCATCCAATACATTTAACAGACGGTCTTAAAGATGACACAATTTATTGTCTTAAGTGTTTGAGATTATGAATTGATGTTTACTGATAATGTAAAAAAAATAATTAATTGTCCCGCTGGACACATCGTTCTCGTTGTTGAAGACGTGAACCAAATACATCGCAAATAAAACTGATCGAGGAATTGCTTAGCTTCGCAAATGCATATGAAGATGTTAAAGTATATTCCTCATAGAACTATAATAAAAAAGGCTTAGAAAAGGAAGTTACAAGTTCGCCAAATAATTCATTTAAATCACAAGAGGTTATTATTTCTTGCTTAGGATATACATGTTAGTGAGGAAAATGGAGCAACAAAAATTAAATAGTTCCCAGAAAAATTATTTCGGAACTTTAATTGATAAAAATGTTTTTTAGTATACTCAATTTGGTTATCAAGTTAATTAACGTAATTAATACAATTATTCTCATGCGATCGCTGTGTCAAAATGCTATTTGAATTATTTCATTCTTAGTGAATTGTCAGCTAGGTTTACACTGAGGTGTATGTGTTTATATATATATATATATATATATATATATATATATATATATTTATATATATATTTATTTATATATATATATACACAATGTCACAGTCTTGTTTACATTTTATCGTGTTCATCTAGACGAGAAAATTTTCAAACGAAACAATTAAGTCGGTTTCGTCGGACAATGAAACAACGTTCTATCCCCATCAACTGCCCACAACCGCAGTCTCGAGTCAAGTGCCGCGTTATCGTTCCCCGTCGCCACAAATCCTCTGCTGGCGCCAGCGATCAGCACGAAAGCACTCTCTCGCTTTGGGAAGTACTGCGTTGCGATCATCCGGCTCAATGAAGACAATCGTTATTAAATGTGCTTACCGCTTAGGATTTATCAGCACTTTGCATTATTGGTATTTCTGAATCCTTTTTTCCCCGAGTTATGTGACCTTTTATCACGGCGTAGCGAAAATTCTGTTGCCTATGAACCTAATTCTCAACCGGGAGAGGTGTCTCAGGGCATCAACTGATGTGACTGTTGTGCCTCTGACCGGAAATTCCTGGGTTCGAGTCCCGATTCCGTCTGCAGGAGAATTCTAGCTCCCGGCGGCTCCGCAGTACGCCGGAGCAGTACCCACCGAAATGTGCCGAGCACCGCGATCTTTCCCTCCCATTCCTTGTCCTGTCCCACCCTTTACACACTCTTTCATTTACAAGCACTACAGTACCACATATGCCGGGAGATCAGCCGGGAGCTTAGAGGTTGTCCCGGCTGATGCGGTTCCCCGTTGGTGGGAGATACCTGGTTGGGGAAATCCCCTGTAACTGATGGTGGGTCGGCGCCGCGTCTCATTATTCTGTGGGGCAAAGTTTGACGCAACCAGAATCAACCAACACCACCAACCAAATTCTAAGGAAATTGTTGATATTTATTAAAAGACTTACTTTTTATAATATCAATAAATAGCGACAGTATTTTTATGCACTAAAATCTTGAAATATGCTTTTAAAAATATGCATTTACGACCTGAAAATTCTGAAATATGCACTTTAATATGGATTTAAAATTTCCATTTCCTCTATAAACCTTTCACGATAAAATTCAGGAAAACCATACCTGAAATGGAAAGATATATTTTTGTGCAACCTAATTTAATCCACCCAACTTTAGGAGAGATATAATTTATCTAAATATTTACCTTAGTGAAGTACATTGTACGTCTTGTTAAATTCCTTCTGACTTGTGTAAAAAGTATGTTATCAAAAAATATCCTGCATTTCAAGTATTGTATCATGTATAGAAAACGCAAAAACGCAAAATGAGACAAGCCCCGCTTCGAATTAATAAACCTCACAAATAAATAGACTCAATGAAAATTTGAAAAGTTTGTAGATAAGAGTCTACTTCAACGAAATATGCAAATATGCAATATGCATATGCGTCTATAATTACATGAATATGCGCCAACAGGAAAAACCGGTCAAATATTCACAAATATGCACTAAGATATTAACGTGTTGGATAATTATTATGTAGGATCATACTCTAACCAAATGTCAAGAAATTTCACTTGGCCATGCAAGGTAAGAAATATGCAAAATCATAGAAATCCGTTCCGTATTAATAAAGATTATGTTTCATGGCGATTGCAAAGCTATACAGTTTTGAGAAGAGAAGCAACGAAAACGATTGTAGAGCGGTAGCAAACATCTCACTTAGGTCACGGCTGAACATCGATCCGCGAGCCAACCGCGCGTCGATCGTCACCGCGGGAGCTGCGCTTGTATCTGGCGCGGCGACCGCGGCTTTTTCATCGAGCGCCGACGTCACAAGGGACCCGCGTCCCATTGGCCGCTCCCCCTCCCCTCTCCCCACAGCGCCTGGGCTTCTCTTCGGGCTGAATGGGCGCTTTCATTACGAGCCCCATTCACGTGTTGGGCAGCGCTGGCGGGCTGTTGCGCCGACGCGCGGGTCGCTCGTCACTCCGTCGGAGGACTGCGATTCGAATGGACGGGGCTGTTTAATCATCCCCTTGTCCGAATAATATTTCTGTCTACTTAACGGCTGGGCATGTGGCAGAACTCGGGTGGCTGTCACTTGGTCGTGTGCGGTCGTTCGTACATCAATTCACTACTGCAGCAGCGGTAGGGACAAACAAGGCACAACGAGAGCACACAACAGTAGACGACTCAGAAGCGTACACACGACGCACAACCAAACAAGAAAGGACTCCAAATGACGCTCTTGGCCACTCAGCCATCGGCGCTCTTCACTTTTCAGTTGCTTCGCGCCGTAAGATTTCATTTTTTCTGAATAAGCATCGGCAACTCTTCAGTGATATCATCATAGTTTGAAGCCATTGATTGGATAACAGAACCCCCTCTCATCTGTCCACTTGCTGTCAAATAGGCAGAAATATTAATTGGTTGATAGGAAAAGATCCGAAACACGATCATTTGAATTTTTGCCGACTTTTCCCTTAATTGATTCGACAAGCTGCACGACTTACCCGTCTCTCTGCAACGAAGATTTCTTACTTATATCTTAGTGTGTCTCGTCAATACCACCAAGAGATATAGTTTATTTGGATTTAGCCTGTGCTATGTCCCGTAAAGGGCAATTGGTCTCGGGGCCGTTATATCCCGGGGTTCCTAGTCCGTCACCCAACAAGGAACCCTGATGTCTCGAATTCGCGTACCCTTCGCGTCTACGCGTAGTTAAGGAATTCTGCTCGAGACGCGGGTTTCGCGGTCGTGGCCTTTGAATGGAACCATCCCAGCAATTCGCCTGGATGACCGAGAGAAACCAAGAAAACCCCGGCCACGAGGACCGGCTCGGACATTGAACCCGAGCCTCCCGAATGCGAAGTCAGCACGCTACACCCTGAGCCACTTAGCTCGGTAGAGAGGTAGTATAAACATGTAAACCAGGTGTTCCCAAGCGAGTAGATGAAATTTTGAAGAATGTGAATATTGATCAAAGGGCGACTGAGGGTCGATAGCCGAAAAAGTAATGGGATCTGTTCGATGTAATTAAGATCAAGATCTCATTGATAACCACATTATATTATTGAACTTGATAAAGCACGCCCACAATCATCATATGTGTCAGCATAGTGCAAGTTAAGGTCTTCCTGTGGCCAACAAGTCCGCAGGACCTCTCCATCATTGAACACGCGGGGGATTCCGTGGGACAGGAACTCCCTTGCAGTACCAACCTACAGGATCTGCAAGTACATCAGCCACCGCAACAACTGTGGAAGAACGTGCCTCAAGAGAGGCAGTTAGATACCATTCCGCACCGCATATAGACGCGACACTACTGACCTGGCGCCAACGTTCCCCCTGTAACTGTCAAGTGCCAACGTCTCTCTCATCCTTTATTGTAATCAGTTCAGTAAATCCTAATGATCTTTTAGCATATGTAGAGTCATTCACTTCCAACCACTTCAGGATGCATCACTTTTTTTTGTCGGGCAGTGTATTTAAGTAAGTGTACTGTAGAGAAAGAAGTGTGTTAAGTTGTGTACTGTAGAGAAAGAATGTAAGGAGCTCGATAAAGAAACATTCCTCTTAAAAGGGGTAGACACAAGAAAAGGGTTATGAGTCCCTTTTCTGAACTATCAGATCGATAAAAACGACCTAAACGTATAGAATTATTTGTTTCCCCTAATGTACAGAAAATGTCCAAGTTCTCTGGAACTGGACTATTTTGCAGTCTTTAACATGCGATGTACACACTTACGGGGTCGGCCATGAAGTCAATAATTCTGTATTCTACACAAGTACAAAGTCAACATTTATAGCCAAGACGTACGTGGGGGTGATATGAAAACTCATCCCCCGCCGCCTTCCCTCTTTCCTCCTTCTTCCCCTCCACCACGCGGCGTCTCCGTGTTTGCACATCAAACAGGAGCAATTAGCGACGCGGCGCGGCGGGGCCCGCCCCCGCTTCCCCGGCCCCAGCTCCCGCACCCCGCAGCGCGAGCCGCTCACCCCATTACGGCTTAGATAAATGAGTTAATTTTGGGCGCCAGACCCGGGTGCGCGACGGGGGAGGGGAGCTCATCGCAACGAGCCGATAGCGTGCGCAGGCTGCCGCCCACCGCCCCGCAAACTCCGCCCCGCTCCGCGCCACGCTGTGCTGCTCGCCGCCCCGCACCGACACCTGCTCGCCCGCCCCGCACCGACACGCTCCGCGCCGCCCGCACAGTCCCGCCCGACCGGTCCGCCCCCCCGCCCCATCCCGCCCATCCCGCCCCATCCCGCCATCCCGCCCATCCGCCCCATCCCGCCCCATCCCGCCCATCCCGCCATCCGCCATCCGCCCATCACCGCCCCATCCCGCCCCATCCCGTCCCCATCCGCGCCCATCCCGCCCATCCGCCCCATCCCGCCCATCCCGCCTCATCCCGCCCCATCCGCCCATCCCGCCCATCCCGCCCCCATCCGGCCCATCCCGCCCATCCCGCCCATACCGCCCCATCCCGCCCATCCCGCCTATCCGCCCGGCTGCGCCATTCCCTCGCCAAACACGCCCACATCCCACCACGCCACGCCTCGGCCACGCCCCGCAGCCAAACCTCCTCGGCCTCGCCACGCCCAGCCCGTCCCTCCCGGCCACCCGCGCGCCTCCCACTCCGCCTTGCCGCCCCTGTTCTGCCCGCCCGCCGCCGCTCACCCAAGCCCTGCTCCGCCCCGCCCTCGCTTGCCCCCCGCCCCGCCCCGCCCGCCACTGCCTCGCCCCGTCCTCCTGCCCTGCCTCTAAACCGCATAGCTCCGCCCACCCCGCCGTGCTCCTCCCACCCTGCTCCGCCTCACACCGCCCCCGCCGCCGCCCCGTCCCGCCGCCCCGACTCCCGCCGCCGCCCGTCCCGTCCGCGCCTCCCGCCACGCCCGCCCGCCCCGCTGCGCTGCGCCTCTGCTACTGTTCTTTAAGAGCCCGAAGGGAGGTTCCCTGCTCCGAGTTTATGAGATCCGGAAAATGTGCGCTATCTCGTCGAGGTCGCCGCTGAAGCAGGGCTGCCACCGGCGCGGGGGCGAAGCGAGGACTGCGCGTGAGGGGATGAGGACTGATATAACGGCGGCCGATGTTGGAGCGGTGATGTTTCAGATCTAGAGAGGGTTAAGATGGTCGGTGTCGCCAGGAAGCACGAGACAGAATGAGGAAGAGTGCTCTCCAGGGTGGTGAAGACGGTGTGGAAATGACAGTAAAAAAGGTGAATGCAATAGGCACGTGGTTGACGCGAAAGGGGTTCTTTTTAAGATGACTTCTGTTCATTATATTTCCGTACCAGGAGAGGTGGCTCAGAGCATCAACTGATGTACCTCTGACCGGTAGGTCCTAGGTTCGAGCACCGTCAGTGAGAGTGTTTTCGAGACTAGGTAGATATACCTAGGTCGAGTTCTGTCGCTGTGTGGCGAAAAACTGTAAACTCCGGCTGTTCTCATCGGTAGCTTGGTTTGTCCTAACAACTTGTCCTACCAGTACCTTACAAATGGGCCACGGACCGCGTGCGACCTTTTCTTCCTCTTCCTTGTCCTATCCTCACGCCATACGTACACTCTCTTATCTCTTCGTGCATTATACTGCCCCACATACCGGGAGACCGGTATGAAGCTGGAACATGCCAGAGACAGCCTGGCAAGAAAGATGGCTCGGAATCACTAATCAATCAATCCACTTCCATATCTATCAGGTGATAGTATCATATGACGTTTCCAATCGGGGATAAATTTGGAAGTTGGAGGACTGAGGCGGAAGGTAGTGTGAATCAATAATATAGGTGGTTGCGGACCTTCGTTGTAGTACGAAAAGAAAAAATATAAATGTCATGTCTCATCGCAGGCAACGTGTTACTGACTACAACGCACAGAAGACATCTTCATTCAAGAGAGTATCAGGGAAAAAAATCATTCACCGATGCGAAAGAAATCATGTTCCAAATTTTTCATCAAAGTTTCATGTATGTAAAGTGAGTGGTGACAGTCTCATTTTCTGCTCACTCTCTGTATTTCCGAAAACTGAAAACAACTGAAATGATAAACTAGAATTTCCCGCAGTTTGTTTAGGGCTAAATGCACCGAAAAATACTTGTAGGAAAATTCAATAGATCGCAGCACTATCACAGGGGAATTTACTTTACTGATAACGTCTGAACCAATGGTCCAATTTTCGATTTGTAAACGGCATTTGACGCCTTTTTAAAATAGAATTTACGCTACGATGACCTTTTTCCAAAAATCTTGCAAAAACGCGAATTTGAAATTAGTTTTCAAACTTTCGAGAACAAATTTTAAAATGTGGCCTTACAGCGTGATGGCGACATGCTTCCTGAATCCAACGCCATGACAATCATGCAAGTCGGACGAATAGGAGCGTCGTAAAGGGAAATTTACGAAAACACCTCGCCCTTTCCCACTTCCCCTTCTGCGTCGTTGCGTCACCCACCCGCCCGTTGTGGACCCCCTGTCAACGCGATGGCACGGCCAGACCCGGCGTCGTGCGGCCAGCTCCGACGGAGGAGGCGGTACTTGCGGGACACGCAAACCACACACTTGGTTTATGCGTTCGTCACTTTGCATCTCAATCTATTATTCCACGGATATCAAACTAGAGATTCTATAC
>BOPP01000248.1:523445-537280 GCA_017312745.1 Gryllus bimaculatus
GCCGGCCGTCAGGACGACTTGCCGGCCGTCAGGCCGACTGTCCGTCCGCCGCCGCGCCGCGCTCGCAACATCGCTATGCCCGTAACATTGCCGCGCTCGCAACATCGCCGCGCTCCCAAGATCGCCCCGCTCGCAACCACGCCCCGCTCGCAACATCGCCGCGCTCGCAACATTTCCGCGCTCGCAACATCGTCGCGCTCGCAACATCGTCGCGCTCGCAACATCGTCGCGCTCGCAACATCGCCGCGCTCGCAACATTTCCGCGCTCGCAACATCGCCGCGCTCGCAACATTTCCGCGCTCGCAACATCGCCGCGCTCGCAACATCGCTTCGCTCGTAACATCGCTTCGCTCGTAACAACGTCGCCCTTGCTTCAACGCCGTACTGGTTGTAATCATGTCTCGATGTAATCAAGGCAAACTTGCATGAAATCATTCTTTCTTTTCTGTATAATATGTTGCAAATTGTGTAGCAATTACATTTACTCCTGTTTGTTTCATTCGTAAAAGTAAGAAATAATTAATGCTTCTGCCTGTCGAAATTAATATGCCCAAACACGTGCTATGTTTTAGTTTGACGTTTTCATGCAATACATAAGATAGAAGCGCAGAAATTGCAATATTTCAATATTACGTAATGTTTTCAATAATGCGGGGAAATAAGCGCTGCTGTAGCTCCACTAGTTTAACGTGCTGTCCTCGCCGATGGTGTCTTCACGCCACGCTGGACAGAAGAGTCTTTGATGAGGTGAAAATTTTCCCTTAGTGGCACGGTTCCAGCAATCCCTTTAATTCTGCAAAAGCACTCACGAGTGCGTGCTGTTAATCTTTACTATTAAGGTAGTGAGTTGTTTTCCTGGTAGTTGTATTTCATGGCATTCGTTATGTTCACTCCAACCTTTGTTGAGAGTTCACTACAACCGGGTTATCTATTACTTTGTACACGTTGGCTTCCACGGCTCGAGTTCATGACTTTGTTCATGATGTCGTTGGCAGAGAGGCCGACGATTCGCCTGTCATATCGCAGGCTCCTTCAGGATAGTGAAGAAGTCACTACCCTGAAGAAGCCTGCGATATGACAGGCAAAACGTCGGCCTCTCTGCCACCGACGCGGCGTCACCCGGACAGCCTAGAAATCATTATCTAGTACTTTGTTAAGTGCGTGGGTGAGGACCACTTCTTTCAGATTATGCGAAAGTTCTGTTCACCACATCCGATTTCGCCATGTCCAGAGTGCTGCAGTGGTGTTCCAGTGGTGCGACGTGGTTCCCCAACACTCAACGCCCACCACGCTGGACACTCGGATTGCCATGAAACTGCGCGTGTCGCGTGTAAGATGGAACGCGATGCACAGGCGGCGCCGCGGCGCGGTCAGCCCAAGAGGCTCTCCCACCCCCACCAGCGCCGCTCAGTGGACGCGACGCGATAAGGAGAAACGGCCCGGTTTACGACTCCCGACCACCCCCTCTCCACCTCTCACACTGGAGATGGGACATCGATGTCCGTGTTTCCAAAACATGTTTGTATAAAATGTCTTAAACATCGATGTAAGAGGAAAGAATGAAAATATAAGTAATGTTGGCATAGTTTTTCTTAAAATATACGCAATTTTTAATGAATTATTTTTGCAAAAACGGCTGTTTTTTTTTTAATTTTTTTGTAAAAGTATGGGGGTTGTTGTTGAATGAATGTTGTAATGAAAAGGCAGTAAATGGATATGACCGATGATGTGTTGGACTATGTTGATAATCGAGAAGTACAGCGAAAATCGACCTCCAAGAGTGCAGAGGAATCACAAACCAGGGATGTGACAAAGAGACAGTAATAATATCAATATTTGTGGGAAGATCAAGTTTTGTTTAGGGAGTAAGTAATTAAATTAGTATAATAAGGGTAATTAGCTGCACGGGGAAATCTAAAGTAGTATGTGTGTTGTAAATAATGTTACGAATGATAAATGTTAAATTGGCAAAGGTTTTTATCTGTTATTGATCGTTTCCTGCTATGGTTATAGACGTTTAATGTATAATTTCTGTTTAAAGCCAAAGAAGAGCTAAATTATAACGTTTGTTTCAAGAATAGATATTTCTTTGTATTTCATAACGGTAGATAGAATCCCTAAATCTCCAAACATGAACATTCTTTACGTAAATTTTGTCGCCGCAAATCCGTACGGACAGTTCTGTCAGCCTACGAATAAATTTTCTCACGGCGGACATATAAGGTATTGTTGAAATAAATAAAATAATATTTCGGAGTATAAAGTATTAAATGTTATGTAAATTAAAAACCCAGTTCGTAAAAGAAAAATCCGTCTGATTACAAAACAAAAACTTTTTCTCAAAAATTTCTCTAATTGTTTTCGAGGGCACGCTTAAAACAATTGTGAAGTTCTCATTTATGTTGAAATCTCTGAATTTCCAAAAATTTCAAAATAAGTATGTTCTACTGTAGTACCACCAATTGCAAGCATGTAATTATAATAACAATCTAGCAAGTACATGAACGTCTCACGCCTAATATGAATATGATTCAAAAAATGTTAGAAGAATTTGTAAATGCCAAGCGTGGCCATTATTGCAGAATCGTCTTCTTATAGCCCGCAATTATTCTTGCTTTCTCCGCGCTGAGACTAAATGCTTGCCACCACTCAAGCTCCTTGGCGCGCCATGTCAATTGCAACTTCTTCTCTCGCCTCCCCTCCCCCCCCCCTTTCGTTTCCTCGGCGCCCGAGGACAAAGAAGCACTCTTCGTACCCCATTTTCGCCTCCTTCGTTCTCGTCTTCCCCGCTCTATCTCTCTCATTCGCGCTGCTCGCGCCCGTCCCGCCGACCTCCGCGCGCTGGAAGCGAAATTGAAAAATGTATTGAAGGCAGCATTTCGGATTCAGCAGCGGCGCGGGCGGGAGAACAAGCGCCGGAGAGGAGCTGGGCGAGGAGGGGGGGGCAGGGCGAAGGGGGCGACCGAAGTGGGGGAGGGTGGCAGGGCGGGGGCGAGCGCTGGGTGGGGAAAGGAGACTGAAATTCAGAAACGGAATGAAACTAAAACATATGATATCCGATGTTTGTTAATTTGTACATAAATTAGCATTGACAGTGTTTTCCCAAACTTTTCATTTTAAAGAAATGAATTATTGTATTTGGATGTACTAGATATGAAATATTGCTCTCTGTGAGTCTCATGATATATGTTGTGTTATATTGTTGCTATGTTAAAAAATGTTAATACCTAAAGAAAATTATGAAACAAATGCATTAGTTTAATGAAATAGTTTTCGATCGTACATCCAGAAACCAAATTTTGTAATAATAACAAATATTAAGAGTTAACTATTTACTGGATCCAGTATCTAAATGCTTTTTACAGTAGACCTGCTTCAAAGTATTTAATTTTTACTTAGGACTCTGAATCCAAAAGAATTCATGCTGTATCAAATGTCATATGGTCATTAAAATTTTGATACAGAATCGAAAGATTCAGATGCACTTATGTATACACACGTTTTAGATAACACACTCAAGACGTTCTTTCTGTGTGTGTACACCGGGCTCAGGGCAACTGCAATGCTTCTGGCCAAGAGGTCCTTGGTTCGAGTCCCGACAGTGGCAGGATTTTCAACACCATCCAGATAGCTGAGTTTTGGGGAGAATTCAAGTGGCCGGTTGCTCTGATCGGTAGTTTTCCGTGGTGTCTCCGATTAATATCAGGAGAATGTCGGAGCACTACCCTACAGAAAGGGTCACGGACCGAAGGTGACCTTTCCTACCTCTTCCTTGTCCTATCCCCACCCCTCACTTTCACACATTTACGCTTACATGCTCTACATATGGCGGGAGACCGGTCAGGAGCTTAGAGCTTGTCCCGGACTGGGCGGTGCCCCGCTGGTGGGAGATACCCGTCTGGGGAAAACCCCGCTAGTCGATGTCAGCGCCGGATTTCGCTATCCTTCGGGGGAACATCACCGCCACCTACCGAAAAAAATATGCACGGGATTAATGATCTTAGCAGTTATCGCTCCCGGAATCTCAATCAATCAATGTATGTGTACACTTGATAGCTACTCAATGTAAAGGTACACGGGTTGGATTCAATCTTCCACAGTCTTCAATTTCATATTAAGGCGGTTCTAATACCAACCTGAAGGTTCTGAGTTAAATGTTTAAACTCTGTTTAAAATTTGTTCATATATCGCGAAGTAATCGCGAATCTCTCAAGACCTTCATTGAAAATAAAAATAAATAGAAATTTAGAATATTTTGATTGTAGTATACAAGCATTCAGGAAAAAATAATACTATTTAAGTTTAACCCTTGTCAACTGGTATCAATCTGTCCCGAAGACATTTTCTCTTTTTATTTTCCGAGAAAACGGCGAGCTATCGATGATGTGGATTTCATGTAATCTCTTCTGATAACGTGTCTACTCAGTGCGTGCAATGAAAAAGGGGTTGACAATTTTTTTTTCGAATTTCCCTTTCTGACCCGACGCCAACGTTAGTGTTTTGTGCATTTCCATATGGCGATGTGCAAGTGTCTCAACTTCGTCTTGACGACCCATTTCAGGTTAGAAGTGAATTCTGCTTCCAGTGGCAGCAGCAAAATTAGCCATTTCTGGAACATTACATGAGAACAAACCAGACACTCGTCTGACATTCTTGTCAAGAAACAGAGAGGTAAACTCAAGCCGCTTTGACTTTACAAAAGAGGTGACAACAATGTTCTGTACCAACCATATCAGGATCTGTAGTTATTTCTTCTATTCATAAGGACAAGAGTATTTACGAACGCACAGGTTCTCTACAGAAGCTATACAATTTGATTATACGAAATTGCACGAAAGTTGGGGTGGTCATTTGTGATCAGCTGTGTGCTATATAGTGAAGGCAGTAAAACAAGATGTCAATTAACGAGCTAGTCAACTAACTACTGTATTTTTTATTATGTAAATGTGACGATGTATTGTTTCATATTATGTAATATTGAACACCATAAACCTCCTAAAAACTTTACAAAGGGCAATATTTTCTTGAATCAGAATGGTTGAGTCCCTGTAACTCGACTCCAGTGTAAGAGTTATCGATCTCTCGCCAGTAGTTAAGGGTTACATTTTTTTCAGAAAATAAAGTTCAATACTGTCATCTTGCGAATGTTGAACTTCGCGAGGTCTTTTTCAGACTCTTTGCAAGAGCCTCAAGAACTCTTTTACGAAATGACCCAAGGGACGCGCTCTCTTTGCTTTTGTTCGAGGGGCCGCCGCGACGCGCCACTTGTCATCCCGCTCCAACGGTTCTTCTGGCTGCAGCTCTCGACGATATTTCTAATCCTGCAAAAATTCGTGAAGGTCCTTCGCGTCTAGAGAGCGCAAGTCGGTCGTTACTTTTGTTCTACGTTCGGCGGCTGAGAAGTTAAGAGCAGATAGAGCCCGCTTTGTGAAGAAAATATCATGGTCCTAAAGATTATTTATAACGTTTATATATTCTTTGATAATACGTGATGCATTAATATGCCTTTTTCCTGAATTCTGCAATACAGTAAAATTTTCAATGTGTAATGATATTCTTCCATGAGTAGAGAGTTCTCAGCTCTTATATATCATCTATCTATATTCATCATATATATTATTTATAGATATATAGATATAGCATTAGATATATAGTGTAGATATCATGCATATATAGTAGATATATAGATATTAAGAGTATATAGAATGATATAGATATATAGATATATAGATACATAGAATATAGATATATAGATATATAATAATATATATATATAGTGATATATTAGATATATTAGATATACTAGATGAATAGATTATAGATTATGATTATAGATTATAGATTATAGTTATATAGATATATAGATATAGTAGATATATAGATATATAGATATAGTACGATATATAGATTATATAGATATATAGATATATAGATTAATAAGATTAGTAATATTATAGATATATAGGATATTATAGAAAGTAGTAATAGATATAGAGTTATATAATAATAGATATATAGATATATAGGGATATATAGCATATAATAAGATATATAGATATACTAATTATAGATATATCAGAATTTATTGATATATATTTAGAATCTAGTATTAGGTATATATAAGATATATATAGATATATATTAGATATATATAGATTATATAGATATTATAGATAATAGATATAGATAGTATAGATATTAGAATTATAGATTATAGAATTATAGATATATATAGATATATCATAGATATATATTAGATATTTTAGATCATATAGATATATATGAGATTATATAGATATATAGATATATTGATATATAGAGCTATATATTAGATTATATATAGAATATATATATATATATACTAACTGATATAGATATATATAGATTATATATATATATAATATGTATATATATATATATAGATATATATGAATATATATGATATATAGAATATATATATAGATTTATATAATACGTAGATATATAGATATATAGACTAGTATAATTGAAATTCGATCGTTATTAGAGATCTTTACCGTGATTTATTTAATATATATCAAACCTATGTTCACCTAATTTAATTCACTTCTTTAAAGATAGTATATTAAATTTTTTTTATTATATTTAAAACCCGACCGTGAATAAAACAAGTAAACAATAAAATGGTAACACATTTTTACTCTCTGCCATAAGAATTATTTATCAATTTTCTCTGTTGGAGGCCGGTATATTCTAACCAATCACATTAAATAGACAAATAGAAAATAAAATATCTAAAACATAATTACAACATTTTAATCAAAATTAACATTTCTTGCATTGGGTATGCCAATTTGTAACGTAATTAATCCTTTCTAATTTATCAACCATCTATTACTCAAGTATTTTATCTTTCCCCAAGCGGGATACTCATTTGTAACGTTTTTATTACTCTTGTAATTTAATTTCCTTTGCTATACTGGTAAATCAACTGCTCTAATTTCTCTTAGTTTGGATAGCTATTTTTTATTAAGATCTTGCATGAGTTCGACGTACAACATATGTCGCCTTACCTCTTGCGCGTGGACGTGTAACTCTATGCAGAAATCTCGATTCCTGGAACTGTGGAATTTACTACTTACGTGATTGATGGCAATTCAATAAAATATCATCCTTTTCTTTTCAAACAACAAATATAATTTATTTTAATATACTAATCACATGCCTCGAGCTCGTTGTTAATTCATGATTCTATAGATTTTAAACATTCAGACGTACGGCTTTGATAAAGTTCGTAAGATTATTATGGACCGGAAAGTCTTTTCGGTTGATATGATGCCGCCGTCGTCTCCAAAACGGGATGCCCTGTGTCCTCCTGTGCTGTAATTTTTGAGACTAATGTCGGTGTAAAATTTGAATGTTACCCGACTGTTGCTAATTATACAGTCCGCTATTCGGAAAATCCCTACATCTGCTCTGATATTATCGCGTCGCGACTTTCCCTAGGTAGGATTCGTGTGACACCTCTATTCGCGACTACCATTTCCTGAAAATTAATAAATTATAATTCACTTTACGGAACTAACCTCGTAAACCCACGAACACGAAGTCTAATGCAAAATTCCTACACGACCACAAATGTAAATATTATTGAAACAATGCAAGCATTTACCCACAACTCACGTGCACGTAAATTCTGGTACCTCTACCCTAACCCACAAACAAGTTCAGTTGACAGACTTACGAAATTCAGGGCATCAATTGATGTCACTGCAATGTCTATGACCGCGAGGTCCTAGGATTTGCGTCCCGACGGTGGCAGCATTTTCGACACTAAGATAGCTAGGTCGAATTCAGCTGCTGTCTGGAGAAGAATTCTATCGGCCGGCTGCTCTGATCGGTAGTTTTCCGTGGTTTCTCCCATCAATACTAGGCGAAAGCCGAGTAGTACCCTAACAAACGGGCCACGCATGCGATTTTTCCTTTCACAACCTTATCGTCACCCCTTACACACAGTGACATATGTATTGCCCAGATAGATAGATAGATTTATTATTTCTGCAGGTAGGTATAGAACCTGGTGGCAGAACACTACATTTTACATATTACAACTAAGAATAGTAATACACTGTAATTTTAAAGGATTTTAAGGCAATAATAACAATATAACAATAAAAACTAACAGCATTACGTATACACTTTATGACTGCCCTGCACGGAATTTTTAACTAATAAATACACTGCACTTCACTTCACGTCACTACACTTGCATTTCACTTCGCTACATTACACGTGCACTTGACTTCTCTATTGTACTACACTTCACAACACTTCACGACCCTCCATTTCAACTACTACTTTGATGTCGGGATATCAGTCGAGCGCTTGTCCTGGCTGGGGCGGTGTCCCACTGGAGGGAGATACCTGGTTGTGGGAAACCTCGCTAGACGACTTGTAGTCCGCGCTCTCCACTCGGGGGGGGGGATGACTGCACCCCCGATGACGAAACATGTACTACAGTTACTGATGACCTTATCAGTGAACGCGCCTGGTAACTATTGATTAATCAATGCGAGTTGAATTGAGAACATAGGTGAAAATGAGCGTTTTTGACAACAATTGATAAGAAAATATAAGCCCGCATGCAATAAAAATGTTTTCAAAAGTTAATCAACTATAGATTTTGGCTATTATCCCTCATCGTGGCCTTTGTAAAAGAATTGGCTGACTGCCGCGAGTACACGGAGAACGCTTATTTGAATAACTATATTGCCAACTGAACTCTAGAAAACCTGCACATATGGTGAAGTTACATGTATGTCCAGAAGCAAACCAATGGTTCATTTCTACATTCGCTCAAGAGACTAAGAAAACGGCATGAAAAACCTAATCGATATGGCGGTCATTCATCATTGGTAAAATCAATTACTTTTACAAATTATATAATTACAAAATTATATAATTATATATAATAATATAAATTATATAATTACAAAAGTAATATCAATATTACTTTCTTTTTTGATGTTCGGTATAGTCTGATGCAGCAGAAAAGAATTTTCTTGGCTCTTATACTTGTGTACCGATTTTATTCGTTTAATGTCATCGGGCCACGTGTTGGAAAATAATATGCATACGAGTATATTGTATGTGAATCTTCTGAAGTGAGTTGTTGAGGATGACATCTGAAGAATGCGATTACTACTTCAAGTGTTATGTTAAGCGTTGAGGGAATTGATACGAGCAGTCCAAGCCAACCACTTTACACTCCTTTGCGTTAGCGCAGCCGGTTAAAAATGACTTGCAAAGACACTACAGCTGAAATTCAGTACTATTTGCTAATTACATGCATTTTAAGAATTTTCACCCAAACCAGGACTCGAAACTTTCTCCTTGGTTCTTCCTGGAACCAGAAAATCCAGGTTCATTTCCCAGTCGGTGTGACATTTCTTTGAACAAGTTTAATTATTAAAATACATTAGTTTCTCAGTAACGAGATCACATCGTGGATGCATTTACTGTTGCGGAAATTTTTCTAACGTAATTGCTTCTCCAAAAAAGTTCAGGATGGTGACAATTGAGGGTGCGTTTTTTTTTCTTTTTCTTGTTTCATTTATTTTGCGTCCTCTGCAACGGCAATCCAATACTACAAATTTCGATTTTCAATCTACGAAACCACAATCCTGCAAAATTTTCCATCTTATTCTCTTGCGTTCCGCCATGTGCGATTCCAAACAACTTTCGAAAACGCCTCTTGTCAGAATACTCCCATCAAGATGCGGAGCTGCCCGGCCGATCCACCCCTTCGCCCCACAAACAGCGCCCTAGATACGGGCAAGCGGCGCGGGCCGTCCCACGCCCACAGCCCCACAAGTTAAAAATAGCCGCCCCGCCCCCGCCCCCGCCCCGCCCCGCCACCGCCTCGCCCCCCCCGACCCCGTCCCCCCAGCCCCGCCCCACCCCCGCCCTTCCTCGCCCCGCCCCTCCCCGCCCCGCCCCGCCCCGCTGCCGGGCATTCGCTCATTGCCACTTGCGTGGGGGCTCCCGATATAGAGGCAATTTAGGGCTATCCTTGGGCGCAGGCCTAGCACTCGGCGATGCGGCGGCACGGAACAGGCCTCGCTCGTTAACCGGGCGGCCAAGCCACGCGTGGGGAAGCCTTGTGAGCGAACGCACTCTGGTGTTAAACGCAAACTTTCTTTTTTCTCCAGGCAGTTAACTAGCTGATTATTGTGGCTGAATGAATCGTGTGCCCAGGCAGCAAGACAGTAAACAATATTATGGCAGATAAATAATTATGTATTACAACATTGATTTATTTTGTTTAATCTCAAGTTTTTGGTCTCATACACATACCACACAGATGCAATATCAAAGCTTGGTAATATTGACATATTGAAAATCTATAAAATAAATTAAGGCACTCTAACACATTAACTTAAAACAGTTTCCACAGTTTCTGCGGAAATTTAGTTATTATTGTTGTTGTATCAAAACTTGCGTGTCCGTCCGTCCATCTGAAGTCAAAGACAGCACCTCATCAACCAATTAGAATTTCTTCGAAATTTATATTCTCCAAAAGGTCTAACAAATTCGAAACCCTGCTGGTTTGAAACGGATATTTGAGGATATTTGATTTTGGAGGATTACAGTAAACCAACATTTTTCAAATTTCCTCAAAAATGGCTCCAATATTAATAAAATGTTCTCTGCGGAGAGAGTAGAGAACGTTTAAAAAATGGTACAGGTCTCATTTTTGTTGAAACCTCTAAGTTTTCGAAAATAGCAAAAGTTAAACATTTTTCGGCATCTTCCTTCAATAACAATACTGAAGATAGATATATTTCCTGAATGAAATTTGTTTTGCGAAAATATCTCCAACTAATAGCACGTACAATTGCACAAAAATATTTTGCAATTTTCGCGTAATTTTGCATGAACTATAGGCAACATTTAAAAAATGAGGTTCTTAAAAACCGCTACAATTTTCCTTCTTCGATAGAATTTTAAAATTATGTCTACGACATGTTTCCAGCAAACCCAAAGTATTTTCTAAACTTGCAAAAACTTAAAAATATTTATGATAGAGATTTAAAAAAATCTGTTTTGAACAAATAGATCATTAAACCAGGTAAAGTACATTTTTAAAGGAGTAGCTTTCGTGTAATTTATGCAAACCGTTAATGAAATTTATAAAAATATTTTGTATACAAAGGATTCCAATTTTTTTTCTTCATGTGTTATCCGCGGACAGAAGTAACGCTTTAAAAAAAGTAAGTTGCCTTTTTGAAAATTTAGAACTTGTAAAACTTAATAAAAACATGCTAGAAAGTATCGACTGTTTTTGCATCACGAATTTAAATACTACTATCCGATAAAATATACAATACAATTGATCCCTATGATTTTGAAACGAATTCTTTGATACTGTGGGTACTTTACTCAAACCCTGAAATATTATCAAAATTTTATCAAAGTGACTCAACCTTATTGTTAATTTTTCCTTGGATAGAACAATAACTCATTAAAATATCATAAACAATGAGTTAGAAGAGGGTAAATCTCAAAGTCAGGCATGGGATACATTAAGGAGAGAGAGAAAAGCAAGAGAATAATGGGGAAAGAATTAGACATGAAAGAATGGTATAAATGGTTCCAAAAAGATTTGAAGGAGAGCATAACATGGAAAAGATGGAGACATGGAGTGAGCTCAAGGAGGATAAAGAAATAAGAGATGTATTCAAAGGACTACAGAGAGGAGATAAGAGGCTGTGATATAATTTTGAATGACATCTGAACCTATTTTAAGGAAGAAGGGATAAAACGTATTTACTAAGATAATTGATGAGGAGGGCGTAATTCAAGAAATGGAAGAAAAGGAAAAAAACAGGGATTATGCCAGTTTAAAAGAGAGAGGACAGAAGAGAGGCACGATGGCGAAATGCTGTCTTAATCCAACTCCGAGGCCGTTTCAACATTCCAAACCTCTCTCATCTCTCTCTCTTCTCTCTCTCCTCTCTCTCTCCTCTCCTCTTTCTCCTCTATCTCTCCTCTCTCTTCTCTCTCCCCTCTCTCCTCTCTCTCCTCTCTCCTCTCTCTCCTCTCTCCTCTCTCTCCTCTCTCTCTCCTCTCTCTCTCCTTTCTCTCTCCTCTCTCTCCTCTCTCTCTCCTCTCTCTCTCCTCTCTTTCTCTCCTCTCTCTCTCCTCTCTTTCTCTCCTCTCTCTCTCCTCTCTCTCTGTCTCAAAAATTGACGTCGCCTAATTCTGCAATTGCTAAATCGTTGGCAGTGGATTTGATTTTTTAGTTTTTTTTACACTATTCATGGTTTTTTTATTACCCTGTTTTTTTGTTACGTCGTTCAAAGTTACTTTGGGAAGTGAGTAATTTAATTTTTTTAGATCTCTGGTATATGGTATGTTCTAAAAGTCATTGCGGCTTTGTTGAGCACTAGCACCCATGGCATCATGTCACACGTGGGGGCCACATTCAAGAAATCTTGATAATAATTTCCTTAGAATGGAGAATTTTTCGTATGCTTCTTTCTTTATTAATCCTTTTGAGTTTTCACACTTATTTGTAATTTTCTATTGGGAATCCAAATATTTAAAAACATATTTGAATTTTAGGTGAAAACTGATTCTTGATTGTCTCGCTCACCGCCACTGATGAAACCCCTTAGTTTAAGTAGCAAAGAACAAATTTCAATTGTTTTTCTTACGTGTCTGTAGAGTGATAGATTTTGTCTTCCCCTATAGTGTTTTTTTAATTATAGAACAATGCTTTCCATTTCACAAATTATGTTAATTCTAATGGGTCTATAATCAAACGTATTGGCCGATTTTGAAAATAATTGAGTGTGAGTGTTCTTATTATTAAAGTATGAAGGCACACCTTCATACTTTAATATTATTTTGCTAGGTCATGAACTTCAGTCAACTTTTTGTAGCCTTCAACCAGTACATGAAGTACGTGAACCATTATTAATTTTACTGGATCTGTTTTTATTATAAATGTACAAATTATTTCGGTGCTCTAATTGACGAAAGTGTCAGATATGGTATTGGTGAATGGAATGAGAAGTATTTAGGAGTTTTAAATCATTTTCACATTTCTCGGGTTACATACCTTAAGCCAAAAATCAGTCTACACCACAGTTTTCAATATCCTTTGCTTGAGTCATTTCATCGAATATTGGATTCATTTGTTGGGATACAAGTAACATATGATATGATAACCGTGGTGGCGGAATAAACCGTTGATTTGATGAGCTTAATATCTCATACTATTTGTGTTTAGCTTTAACACAGTCTTGAAGGTTCACAAAATCTTTAAGTTCTTCTTCCAATGTGGTACCTGTCGAAGTTTCTTCGCTTCAAAGTAGGAATACACTTTTGTACTCTTTGTTCCGATGGTGCTAAAATTTCCCGGTTTCTAGAAACAGTAGGGGATCAAGAGAGCGTATAGCGCATTGCAAGAAAGCATATTATGCATTTTAATACCTACTCTGTCTCTCCCGTCCCTTTTACCCCAGTCCCATTACCGCACAAAACTACCTTACATTAAAATACAATTTTAGTTTAGGGAAACAGAACATCTCACTTCACGATAGTGTGCCTCAACAGACGAAAACTATTATTAAATCATTATTGGTAAAGGAAAAACTCAAATTAATTATCTCGTACCAAACAGAAAATCGACACAATACAGTATTTTATAATCATTAATTTTATTAATGGTTATAAATAATTTTATAATCATTAATACCGCAATTTTTATAATATTTGCCTACCGGCTTCCAGCCTCTTCTAACACGTGAACACATGTTACACTTGCCCAGCACTTGCCACCCAGACAG
>BOPP01000248.1:537312-609115 GCA_017312745.1 Gryllus bimaculatus
CATGACTTGAAAGCAGCGTGAAAGTCACGTGTTCAGGACATTGCACTTCGGTACTTTTCTCATTGCGTGCACCGTGCAACAAGCTACCACTGACAAAAAGTATTCGCATGCCCAGTCCCCCAGGAGAAAGGAGAATTTGTTCGACGGTTGGACGGACCTGGCACTGTTCTGGATGATTGTGGACAACATAGTATATTATTCAGTGCCTGTTATACTCTTTGATTCAGTGGAAGGCCGTTATAATTGGTTTTTATTGGCGGCTTTTATAAATGCAAGTTGAAAGGCTAGCTATCACTTGTAGATTTAATTTATAGCGAATCCCCAGAGGACTCCAGTTAGGAATATAAAGTGGCACTTGTAGAAAAAGTGAAATCTGTTGATAACGTCGTTCAGCACTAGTCAAGAATGGCGTATTTACCTTCACGCATGTTTTCACACTTGAAATACACACAGTATGTAAAACTATTTGGAAATTATAGGAGCATCCATTCAAAGGTCAGTGAACCCATTAAATTAATTTTATATTTAAAAAAAAGGGTTTATTGGCATTTTTAACTTATTTTGCATCTATTTTTAGAACGGTTTGGTACTTGGGGTCTATTCTGAAGGAGGTGGGAAAGTAGCTTTTACAAAAGCGGCCGAACGTTTTAATGAAGAAACTAAAGGAAAATTACAAGAAGACCTTTCAGTGTAAGTTGTTAATTACAACTATGCTTTAATCAAACTGAAAGAACAATGTGCATGAGTAGAGGTTAAGTGCGTTAGGAGCTTTGCCAGAACGTGGGTGCATGTAGTAAGCAGCCAGTATGTTTTGGCCTTGCTTATTTTCTCCACAAAGTTTTCATTTATATAGAAGAATAAACTATACTTGCCAATGCATATGTTATATCTTTTCTATGCAAATTGAGAATTATGATTCTAGTAGCTTACTTGGGCCTTTCATTATTCATTAGCTGTTGATGAAATATAGATTGGCTATTAGCAAATTAGTTTTAAAGCATATTTTTTATTTATTATTTCGGCTTCATTTTTTAAATTACGTATGCTTGAAATAATACATGTAGTCTGACCTGAAACAATTTTTAGAGCACTTTTTGTTTAATGAATCCAAATCTAATTTTATCAAATAACTATATTTTGGTTTATCCTTTCCTTTGTGGCATTGTCTTGTTTCAGGCCATGCTCCATCACTTAGTACAGCTATTTAGCTACTAGAATTTGATCATCTACTTCAACAAATTTCCTCTGAATAAGCAATGAACTCCTTCCATATACTGCCTTACTACAACTCATTACTCGCTAACAGATTTAATGTTAATTTTTGGTGTGGAAGGCCAAGAGAGAACAAAAAGTTGTAGAGGCTATTGTAGTGGACAAATTAATTTACAAAAAATTGGTATGAAGGGAGAAATGTTTGAGTTCAAAATCACTATTTAAAGAGTTAAAATTGTGTGATATGTAATTGGCAGTGGTTCATAACAATTCTTCAGAAAAGCTGTTGTTGGTTGTTAACCTGAGAGAGGTCAGATTTATTATTATTAAATTCAAACATTAACTGTACCAAAGAAAGTGTTATTTTGTGCGTAACGGAAATTGTGAAGGTGATGAACTGGTGAGATGAAATAACACAGTTTCAAACATTCCAAAGAAAAGACATTAAAACACATGCACATATATTTTAGTTCATTAATGAATTTGTATTTTGTGTATATAGACCAATATTTATTAAATGGACTTAAAATTAATTGTTGTGAATTCTTTGATAATTGTCCTACCAAACTTTTAATTTTCAACAGTGCTGGTCCTACCCTTGGAAAAGGCAAGTCTCGTATTTTCTATAATTTAACTTCCGAGTTCCCTGTGGTATCTGTTGTGGGTTTGGGGAATGAAAATGCATGTTATAATGAAGAAGAGCAACTACATGAAGACAAGGAAGCTGTCAGAGTTGCTGCCGGAGGTAAGTGTTACATTTTCTTTTGCCCAAAACTATTTTAAAAATTGTGGTGGGGGATGATAATGTTCTGGAATTGCTGGCTGATATTTTATCTGACTTTAAATATTTCTTCTTCTTTAGTGAGCTAAGACAATGACAGCTGTATTGTTGCATCATTAAATAATATATTTGTTCTAAAGCTTTACTTCTATAAAATTTGCATATGGAATTCATTAGAATGGAAAGGAATGATAGCAAAAATATTTAATGTTTTGAACTAGTAAATGTTTGTAAAACATGTATGTATAGTATGTCTTTCCTACTCTTATGATTTTTGTAGGGGGTTATTGAACAAAAAGAAAGAAATGCTTTGTTAATCACAAATTGCTTATCCTTCATACTTCACAAATTTAATGTTTTATAACATGTACATATATTTACTTACTTAGATTTGGGACAATTGCATTTGTTATTTTTTCTGTGAAAGTTCACTTTGCATGTTTTCTTGAGCTTTTTTTTGCTGGTTTTGGTAGAAGTATGGGTTACTATTTTACTAGATGTTTAAAAATCAAATCTAGTATCAATGCAAATAAGTTTTCTATAACTTGGAAGTGAAAATACGTAGTTTTGAAATGTTGTGAACTTTGCTTTTTTTGAAACATTTATTCACCATTTAACTATTTACAGTTAAAATTCTGGGAAGAGATTTTGAAGTTCAATAAAACATGTGCTAATGATACTCCTTTCCGTATGTCACATTCAGTTTTTACTGTTTTACGACTAAATAAATCAAATTAAAATATTCCATGACTGGTTAAACTTCAACATTTCTGTAATTCATTTATTAACGAATAAAAATGACAATGTTTATTCTTCCAGTGTTAGATCTGTTGAACTTTTTCTTGGTTTTAATTTTCCCATTGTTAATGTGATCCAAGGTAATTTTTGTGAATTGATTGATTTGAATTCTAATCATATTACTTTATTTCTTTCATTCATTCATTTGTTTAGTGGGAGCACAGCAACTACTGACTATTGGTGTAACAGATATTTTTGTAGAAGACTTGGGAGATCCACAGGCTGCTGCTGAAGGAGCAGGTCTTGGTGTCTGGAAATATCAAGGGTTCAGAAATAAAGCGAAACAAAAGCCTCTACCTAAACTGGAATTGTATTGTGGGGACAAGTGAGTAAATGAATAATTGAGAATTTTGTTTCAGTAGTACAATTCAGATTATTACTAAATTAAATAATTTCTGTGAATCAGAGAAAAGTGGAGCAAAGGTTTAAAGGTTGCAGAAGCACAAAATCTGGCTCGACAGCTCATGGACACCCCTGCGAATCATATGACACCTACACTGTTTGCGAAGGTGAGTGTCTGATTCCATTGAATACCTATTGAATTGTTAAAAGTATCTCTTAAAAGGGGAGACTTTGTGACATGGATGATGTAATAAACATTAACCTCAAAAATGTAACGAATGAACTTCATCATAGTCTTGGGTAAAACAGAGCGGGTGCTGGCTCTTGCGCCCCCCTAAAAATTAAGGATGAAGTTCAAGAAATAAACTGATCATGTTCTATATGTAGGCTATAGTGTACGTTCAGTTACATCCCCCCCCCCCCCTTGTTTAAAATTTACAATGATTTACATCTCAAAATTATTTATTGATAGCATTATTTTATTATTAATTGATAGCATTATTTTTCTGGCAGTTTTGTTGACAAGATAAAACTTCATTATGTCACGTGATTTATATCTGGTTGTATTCTCTTTTTAAAAAATTTTAAGAAACCTTTTTCATAGTTGCTGAAAACATTTATTGTTGAATGATATTCTTCCAAATATGTTATTGGTAGAAATGCCACCAGTTATACAGCTTTCAATCAGAATTTGAATAATATATTTTGATTTATTCTTCAGTTCTTATTTAATGAGATATTTGGTATACCATAACTTGCAATGAATTGAATGACCTTTCAGCAGGGGCCTCCAGAGAACATTAGACTTGGGACAGTAGATACATGGAGGCCCCTTATTTCAGAAAAGCTCTCTCCCATGCACAAGCAAAATTTATTTCTTTGTGAAAAAGAAATCAATTATAAGCAAATACATTTAGAATGGGGAAAAAAAGAAAAGAAAAAAAATGAAGGCTCCAATTATTTTAGGACCTTGAGCTGGTTACCCCCCCCCTCCCCTCCTGGGTGACCCTGGCATTGAGTGAATATCAGTAAATTCATTTGCTTTACCTTCCAAGCTCATTTAGCAACTCCAAACATCAAAAATAACTTTAATTATTCTATTTGTATTTTTTCTCTTTATATGGCCGTACTTGAATACATTCATGAAATCATAAATTGAACTATTGCTGTAACATAGCACAGACATCCTCATTGTATTTGTAAAAGTTCTTTATAATTATAGTAATTAAATTGAAAAGCACACACTAATAATATGTTAACCATTTCTTGCAAAACTCTCATCTTCAAACCACTTATTATACAGTACTCACTCCTATTTAAAAAATAGTAATGATAATAATTTAATATATTTTGTCTAATAGTTTTTGAGTTTTGGTAAGTCTGAAGACTTCACATCAGGTTCCCTGCAATTTTTAACATAATTACAGTAGCACCATTACAATATATCCAAATCCAAACATTTACAATATACGAACCACTTAGTGCAAAAGCTCCCCCATGTCCATTTTTTTAAAATTTTGAGATTATGTTGATGACATGATATATCGTGTATATAGATGCATCGACTGGCATAAAAATCCCTCATGTCTGCAGCGAACTATGGATGTAACATGTGGCTAATGTTTTTGTTTGGTGCAAAAGCGGATGTAAAGTAATTCAGTTATTTTCCTTCATCTGAAAAATCATGGAGAGCACACACAAGGGATTCCTGCACCAACCAATTCGTGTATATGGTAAATGTCAAGACTGTCTAACCACTCATTTATTTTAAAACTATTATTTTTATTATCATCAGTTCAGTAAAAAAAACATATTTACAACACAATGTGGCCACATTGAAATCAACATTGAATAAACTAGTGACATATACTCACTAGAACGCGGATATTTAGGTAAATACCTATTTTTTTCTTGGTACCTTGTACTAAATGAAGTTTTATATATTCATTTTAGGATTATTTGAATTAAAACCCCTCGATTTTATGATGCCTAAAAAAGCCTATTTCAACATTAATGCCTCTTTGTGCCTATTTAACTTTAAAAAACCTAAAATGAGACTAATTTGCGTAATTTCTTTTGCCTGTGGCTACTTTTAACCTTTTTCTTCTGCGTCGGCACAATAGACAAGGATGATATTAATTTTATGTTGCTTTAATCTGTAACATAGTGAGAAATAAATATTGAGGGCATGGAACATGCGATAAAAGTCTCCATGCCACTACTTCGTAACTTCATGGAAAAGCCTGCCTACACTTCCCAGATAAAATGATTGAATTTCTGCGAAAGAAAAGTAATTTTGATCGATAAGAGACATTCGTTGTTGTTGTTGTGTGTTTGTTTTTTTTTAACTTGGAGAAAGTATTAGTAATTAATTCCCAGGCAAAATACGGTACATATAATTCTAACTAGAGGACACAATTAAACTTGTGCAATAGTGTTATTGCAAAATATACAATATTGATTTTATATATTATTGATTTACTGTTTTTATCGTAAAAAAAAATATACATAATAAATTGTATAAATGTGTGGTTTGTAAGTTTCCTTATTTTTGAGCCTATTCTACTATTTAAAAAGCCTAACTGAGATGCTGAAAGAACCTATTTTAGGCACCTAAAACACATGTTTTAATACCTAAAAATCTGCAGTCTAAAAGTAACTAAAACTGGTTCTGTACAGCTTCCCTGCTGTACCCTGTATTTTATTGGTTGTAAATGACTAATATTGTCAGTTATTTTCACTAAAATATTTTTATTCATTAGTTGGCTTTCAAATAATTTCTAAAAGATGGAACTTCTATTTCCTTCAGTCTTTTTAATATCGCATGCTTTATGGTATCTAAGGCTTTTGAATAGTCAATTGACAGCAGTTACTGCATGTCCTCTAACCACTTGTGCTAGTTGTTTTTTGTCCCTTTAACTTTTTGAAATCCATATGGATTATTATATTACTATTTCTTAAATATTATATACTTCACTTTTTTTTCTTCCTATTACTGGTAATATGGACATTGCCCTATAATTACTCATATCATGTTAGTCACCTTTCTTAAATATTGGTCCAATAATTGAAATTTTGAAGCCTGTCTGGAAGTGTAGCACTTTTGATACAATAATTCTGCAATTTTGTCAGTACCTTGCTAAAGATAGTCAGTCACGCCTTCGTAACGTTCTCAATAATTTGCGTTCTAACTTTATCAGGAGTTCAAGGTATCCCCTGTGATCGATCCGTACCTGCTTCGAACATTTCTTTAGATTTTTGGAGAAAATAACCAATAGAAGTTCTCGTCTTCAAAAGAAAATTGTTTCTACTTCGCGCCAGTGAAGATGTATTTGGAATGTTGTCATCAGTGCTCGCTGCGAGCTTTTGCCTTCATCTGTTTATTGTGCCAGAGTGGGAAGCAAGGTCATCGTTCAAGAAAGTTGCGCGAGTAATACACAATTAATTTCTTATTTTTGGTACGATAACCCTTATACTCAGAGCAGCAAAAATAACAATCGTCACTGTGATTTCTTTCCTCCCATCGTATCATTGGGACTCCAAATATGAATGTTTTCTTTTTATCTTTAGACCACAATTTTGATCTTCCACGCAAATGTAGCACGCTTTCTGGGTTACCCTCTATTTCGATCTCCCAGTTTCACCTCAAAGTAAGAAAAGTACACTATTTTAACAAAATGTGTACTGTTTTGTAACAGAAAAATTGCCACAGATCTAGAAAAACTTGTCTTGAAGCATTCACACATCCTCCGCTAGTCTTGTAAATCGTAGAAATAAATTTGAGGTTAGGAGTGGTGCCAAATACCCCAAATTAATCTTAGCGGCACTTCCAAAGTCACGAGCTGGATTGCAGAGAGGGTCACTCATGAGATCGGTAGTTTTGTTACTACTTAAATTTTTACTTTCCTGTATACGTACTACTTCAACCCTGATCCTTACGTGTGACCGTCCGTCTCTTCCGGAAAGGATCAGTTGGGAAGTTCTCGTCTTCAAGCTCCACCTTTGACCATATGTATTACTCTTGCAACTTTTCTTGAACGATGACCTCTCTTCCTCCTCTTTGACACAATAAACAGGTGAAGACAAATGCTCCCAGCAAGCACTGCTAACATTCCAAACACACATTCCCTAGAGCGAAATACAAACTTTTCTGTTGAGGATGAGATCTTCTGTCCTTGATCTTCTCCAAAAATTGTAAAGAAATTACCGAAGCAAGTGGAAGATTCATCACTGATGATACCTCAAACCCTTGAGAAAGTTACGAAGGCATGACTGATTCTCCAGAGATTGCCATTGTTTCATAAAATCTAGTGGCTGATTAATACATACTGTCGCGCGTGGAGGTTGCAGAAACCACAACAGATCCTTACAAAATCTTTTGCGCTGTTTTGAAATGTCAAAGGTTTGGGCATACCCAGCAATGATGTCGGTAAGCCCAGTGTGTGGGGAGTCGGTGCATCAGTGCACAATCCACATCCCCACGCTACACCACCCCACTGTATCAATTGTGAAGGTGTCCACCCAGCCAACTACAACCAGTGCCCTACCTTTCTCTGGGAAAAGAGATTCAGAAGATAAGTCACCGTAAAGGTTTCCTTCCCTGTGGCGGCGGCACCAGGCTACAAATCCAGTAGACCTGTCATGATCCTTCTCCAGTACTATAAAGACCAAGTCCTTAGGGGTAACAGCAAGCTGTCAAACACGTGCTCGTGCTCTAGTAGCGCACTTCAGTTGCCAGGTGTCGCCTATCGACTTCCCTCAGCGTGCATCCAAGATGGAAAGGTAAGAATTCCAACGAAGTTTAAAAAACATAGCCAAAAAGTCTTTCGCTTCTGATCAAAATGACTTTATCGAAGCCCCGTTCTGTTACGACTTCCGAGACTCGCATTGAGCGATCCTCCAGCCCATGTACGTCTCGGTCGCCCGTGGCAAAAAAAAACAAACAAACGGGAAATCCCCCGACCCAGGAGACCATCTCCAGCAGCAGTCAGGATGACTGTTGTTGGCGAGGAGCACTATGAGAGTTCCTCTAAAACTTTTAAGAAAGTGAGATAGAAAAAATCCACAGTAATTCGCTACAATGGCTCTCTCATGGAATCTTAAACGGCTTTGATGCGCGTTCACAATAATCGAGATTGATAATTTCTCGCCATAGACCATGTAAAGTGTGCCTACAGGAAACTCATCTTCTTCCCCATCATTCCCTTTGTCTATTGATTTGATGAAGATGGCGGATTACGTGTTCACGGTGGTGTCGCAATACTTATCCGTAACTCACTGTTCTCTGAGGAACAAAACGTTCGAACCAACTTTTTAACTGTATGCGTTCGGATACACCTACCCTCCTTTTCGCTAACAGTGTGCAATATATACCTTCCTCCTGGCCAAGTCGTGTCACAATAAGAACGATGTATTTTCTCAGTTCTCCCGCCCCATTTCCTATTGTGGGACCCTTTAATGCCCCTAATCCCGCGTGGGGTGGCATAAGGACCTGCTCAAGAGGCAATACACTTAAAAATATTATTTACAACCAGAACATAATTCTTCTGAATACTGGCGAAAGCACACATTTTTCTGCGGCTTCAAACACTTTCTCGTCCGTCGATCTGGCTCTCTGCAGTCCATCTCTCTCTACCATCTTTGAGTGGACTGTCTTTGGACCTGCACGACAGTTACCACTTCCCCATTGTGGTCAGTTTTGATATTCCCGAACCAAACGTTACCCGTTTTCCGCGATGGGTAACCCACCGAGATGAGCGGGAAACATTCGAGAAAGAAATACGGATGTCGGAAACCTGCCCAAATGATATCTATGGTGCGGTTGCCCATTTTACTGACGCCGTTCTTAATGCGGCCTCAATTGCCATCCCGAAGTCGTCGGTCTCCCACGACATCCTCCCGTGCGATGGTGGAATGCCGGCTGTGCCACTGCGGTGTGTGAACGGAAACGGACATTGGCAAAGCTTAGTAGGTTCCAACCATGGATAATCTGATGAATTACAAGAGAGCCAGATTGAACGTACGAGAAAGTAAGGCCGCGTCCTGGAGAGCTTAGATTTCATCACTCTCTTGCCGTACGCCTCCCAAAGTAGTGTGGCGAAAGGTTCGACAGTTCAGTGGAAGACTTTCTTGGCAGCGTGTCTCAGGGCTTCTGGTAAATGGAAATCTCACATCGTCAGAAGATGTAGTTAAAGAATTGGCCTCTCACTACGAGCTCCTAGCTTTCTGAAGACCAAAAGAATGGAGAACAGTAGACTAGATTTCTTGAGTCGCGTGGAGGAAGATTACAATGCTACTTTTTCCGTGGATAAAATTTCATGTGCCGTCGCTTGTGCACAAGATTCTCCTCCAGGACCAGACCAGATAAATAATCAAATGCTGAAACACCTACCGGAAAATGCTCGTTCTTTCCTCCTCCGCATTTTGAATCTGATTTGAGATGACCATTTCTTACCAAGGATTTGGCGTGAAGCCTTTGATATTCCAATCGCTAAAGAAGGAAAGGACAGAACAATCACTTCAAATCACCGCTTAATTTCGATCACAAGATAGTGTGTCAATCACTGTGTGTGCAAGCTTTTAGAGCGAATGGTAAACAAACGTCTGGTCTGGCGTCTGGATCAAAAGAATATTTAATCCTTTTCAGTGTGGTTTCAGGAAGCACAGGTCAACCATGGACCACTTAGTCTCCCTTACCATACAAATCTCCACTTCTTCCGTGCTACAACGACACCTTTTTTTCGCATTTTTTTCGACATAGAGAACACGTATGACCACCTGGAAGTGCGGCATTATTGGGGCCATAGGGGATAGCTCCCTTCGTTTCTCGTAGATTTTCTTCAAGATCTTCTGCAACCGCCTTGGTGGCACGTTATTCTCAAGTCACCAATGAGAAAAGGGTGTCCACCAGGGATCAATTCTAAGTGTCACTGCGATTGCTAACAATAGTATTGCATCAGTAATTCGAGAGCCTGTGAAAGCATCGCGTACTCACTCTGACCATCGTTACTCCATCATCTGGGTATCTGTCTCGATACGCTTTTGCAGAAACTCGATATAAAACGCTCCATCCATGTGGCATCCCCCTCCCCCAAAGTCTTGTGTCCCCATGGAAGCTTCCTCATTTCCCAAAATCATGGACTATCTCAGTACATTTCTGGCGGAATTCCGGAAGATGAAATCCGTGTATCGCGGCTATAACTTCATATACTCTGATGGTTCCTCCCAAAATGGTCATGTAGTGTGTGGTAGAGGTGGACATTCTCACAGTCCCAACAAATGATACCAAGCTGTTTATCAAACGTATTCTCAGTGCATGGCAAACAGAGTGGGATGGATCCGATTTTAAATTCACGAGAACCAAGGACTCCTTAAACCCTCGGTCTTCCTCATCTCGTGGGTCTAGGCGCGAAGAGATAATTTTGACATGCCTTCATATCAGTTTCTGTCATGTCTCCCATGGACATCTTCGTGGTGACCCACCCCTGCTTGCGATAGTTGCGAGACGGGTTTTGCCGTGGAGAATGTTCTCCTGCACTGTTCTAAGGTAAACGAAAACAATTGTGTATTATCGTTTATTTAATCCATATTATTCTTTTAACGGTCGTGTGGGGTTTCCAAGTCGACAGCTTCAACTGTCTAGCACAGGAATTTGGATATGACGAATCTTCTCTCTGTAAGATTTTTATGTTCTTATGAGAAACTGGCATGTACAGCATTATCTGAGAGAAGAGGATTATTCCAATTATTTGGCTTTTAATTGGAGATTTTAAAGTGTTTATCCGGTTGTCTGCCAATCCTCCTTTTTTAAATAATTGAACACGTTTATTTTCAGTTTTACTGGCATTTTACTTTGCATTAAAAATGTTTTAGTCTGGCTCTTCTACAGTGCATATTGCTCTTAAAATAGTTTGACACGAGCGCCAATGACCTTAGCTTTTAAAGCTCCTTTAAGCCTTAATCATCACAGAATGCTAAAATCACAGGAAAACGAGTCCATTCTGAGTTTATAGAGCAATTGCAAGCACGGCGAAAAACTGTTAACGTTTGTGCATAGCACATTTTACCAAGTAGGTAATTATTGGAGCCAGTTCGTATGGCGTTTGGACGACGGGAGAGCTTAGGCGTCCGCGGCCGGGTCACTAGCTACTTATGTCCGGGAGGCGGCGCGTCCTGGGCACAGGTGCCAGCGTTTCGGCCGCCATTCTGCTACCTTCAGGCATTTCGCCCTGACGAAGGCCGAAACGTAGGCACCTGTGCGGGTTCTCCCGGACAGCCAAGTAGAGACGAGAGACGGCCTGTCGCGGCGGCTGCAGCCCATGAATGCGTCTGGAAGCTTTGGGGGCAAGAGGGGGGCCGCGAGCGCTTTGCCGTTTGCGTCTGCATCTCAACAAAATAGCCGGATTGATACACATGTTCCTTTTTGAACAATTCCTTTAAGATACAGATAATGTACATAGTTAGCTTGACTCTACCTATGAAAGTGCAATGGGACCTTTCGGAATGTCCCGAACATAAACGCACTCGTCAAGGCACTACATCTGTCCTCATCAATAAACAAAATATGGAGGGATAGGGCTAAATAAAATACAATATACTGTGAAATGATGCAATAGCGGGTCTGCGGAAGTTAATGTGCTAAAAACGTTTTGGGTGCCTAAAATAGGCTCTTTCACCATTGCATTTCCGATCTACAACTGTTTTAAACCTTAAAATAGACTTCGACTATTGTAATTATGCTGTTTCTCAAGCTATTAAAGGATGTTTTAGGAGCCAGAATGTTGTATTTACATGTATTTAGGTTTTATTAATAAAAAATGCAAATACTTCTAAAATACTCGAAAACTTGTGTATTATCGTTCATTTAATGCATATTATTCTTTCAGCTAATTAACGGTCGTGTGGGGTTTCCAAGAGTCTTCCGTCACAAGCAATGCTACCTATTTTAACCACGTTAACGTCTACAACGGATTTTCTTTTATCGGAAAGCAGGTAAAAATGCTTTAGAAAGGTACTGTGAGTTCAAGAATAGTAGAACTAATATTTTATTTGACAGTAATCGGAAATGTTCTGGGGATGTTCCCACGCGACTACTTCATAATAGTGTCAGTCGTTTGAAGAAAATACAAAATATAAAAAATAAAATATAATTACAAAAATGTTGAAAAAATATCCAAATTAGGTGAAAATATGATATATTAGATAAAAGGCCAAAGTGACAAAAAATAGGCATTTTTAGGCATTGTAAAATCTTAATTTTTTAACTCAAATATTACTTTAAAGTGAAAATACAGGCGCTCACACTTGTGTATGATGAGAAATTAAATAGACATTTGCTTAAAATCTGCAATGTAGGTACATCCTAATACAATAATCACATTGAATGTGACGTCACGAAAGTTTCATGAGAACTGAAAATAAACATCAAGTTTCAAATTTCCGAAGCTCTATTAGGGAAGGGAATTAATAAATCGACGTAGTAATGACCAAGAACGAGTACACAGTGGTATACTTCAGATATCCCTGTTAAAGGATTTTCACTTATAGTAAATGATGAAAGTAAATCCTTAGTATAGTATGCAACAGATACAGTAACGGTTATATACAATTATAATACAACAATATCTGGCGATATTAGTTCTTCTCAGGCATCACTTGTCAAACTCTATCAATCGTGGCACATTAGGCAAGAAAACTAAATCTAAATAAAACCAATACGTCAATACAAATTCGCCTATCGAAAACCGCGTTACATAAACCCGGAAACACCGCCCTACGATGAGAAATTATTCTGAGAATTGCACACTGCCCTGTCGCGGTGTTGCCTTTATCGTATTACGCCCTGAAGGACTCACCTGAAGAATTCTAGCAAAAGAAGTGCGAGAAATTTTAATTTGCGATTTCAAAAGAAAAATTACTTGAAACTAATGACCTTACTTAAAGACATTATTTTGAAGAACACATTTCATTAAATAAAAACTGTCCACAGTATTGTAGTTTTGAGATGTTAATTTTTGCAATTTTCCAAAATACTGAGGGTTTACTGAAGTCGGACGTGTGCCATTTTTATAACCATAATTTTCGCTATTTGATAAAAATTAAAGAAAAATTTGTAGCCGTCATTTTGAAAATGAATTTTCAAAACGTGTCTATATTTAAAGCGAAATTAAATGAAAACTACTCAGGTTTTGTTAATTGTAGATAGTCTCGAATTTCTTCAATACGATCGAGAATATTATTTTGGTGGAGGAAATCGGCTGAACGCTTTTTAGGTGCTACTTTTGCCCACGAACAGATGTTTTACCTTCAATCGATTTTTCGGTACAATAATAATTCTTATATGGTTGTACATTTATCAGTTCCAGTCACTGTAGTAGTACAATTCGATCAGTGATATCATTTTTTTAAGGTCGCTTTTTAACAACTTTCTCATATAGCGACCAGTATGATTGTTTTAATTATAGTGGGAACTACGAGGAACATCCTTCAGCTTTAGCGACCGCGGCTATCCTGGCCGGCTATCAGTGATTTTATTTCAAAACTAGGATCAATAACCAGTAGGTCTCCCTGAAAATTCCATTGTTACATTAATATTTATACACTGCATTATTTGGGTACAGATATATTTGGGGGGGGGGAGGCTTAATATCAAGCTTATCTTAAACTTACAACTATCCTTTTCTGCACGCTTTATTCTAACATGATACTTACATTTTGTACATTTCGACAGTGAGAATGAAATATGTTCGCCACCTTTTATTTTGGAAGTATGTTCAACAACACTTCATTTATTACCTGAAAAATCGAAGAAAGACCATAAGTAATTATAGTCGACATTTTTGTATTGGAGCGTAATTTCATTTATTATAACTTTTGGCTTGTGATTTTTATACCTGAATTGTGACCCTTTTTGCCTAATTTGTTTTGTAAAGAGAAAGATCAGAAACTTCATAACTGTATTTACAAGTGTTATTTTTTGCTTAATTTTTTAAAATTTAGATTCGTAACTTCATTTGAACAAATATTCAATAGTTTCAAATAATGTGCATTATAATGTGATTCAACTAACCCCTAATCAAGGGCAATCTAAGGAAAAGAAATATCATTCCCATCATGTATTTTCATATATAAAATTGAAAAAATTAGCAAGTAGTCAATTTATAGGATATAAAGGGACAATATAACTTCCATTTCATAAAACTATTTAAAGTGTGTGCTTGTGTATGCATCATTAAAAACTTGATCTAAATACAAAATACTTAAATTGATGTGTAACTAAATAAAATTGATGTAATTTACTTGCATGAGAATGTTCTCAAAATTTGTTCTCAGTACTCGAAATGACAAGTTACACAATTACAGTAGTGAAATTACATGTGCCTTTTACATTACATGTAAAAGTTTGGACGCCTGCTCGACGCGTGCTAATCGCTATCGATATGCTGTAAGTAGAGCCTCTAGATACAAGAATCTGGCAAGTAGTCCTTATCGGTGAATTAGTAAACGTGAACGATAAATTATTTGCCCTGGTTTAATCTCTGCCATGAAATCTTTAAGGTCTTGACTCAAAATATATCACTTGACTTAAAATATATCGGAACGAGATTTTTATCCCATTTTCCGTTACCAGGGAACGACTATAAGGTTTTTTCTGTCGACATTTCGCCGATTTTCGGCGCACGATTACGATACAGCCGGCGTTAATAGCCGAATTGCTTAACTAGGCTCCGTGAAGTCACGGGGGTTAAACAACTCGAGTCACCTCGGGTTCCTGGATGGATGAACATCTGAGAACCCCTTGAATTTAACGAGTTCATGGTCAGTCAAAAGAGACAATTCAGTTTTGTTTTTATAGACAACAGGCTTGGATACTTAAACGTTCTATAAGTAACCATGCTTTATTGATTTAAATGCAATGTAATGCGATGTAAAGTTGAAATCCCCAAAATCAAAATATCCCTTTTTATTTCGAAAGATTTCAAGGTGAAACCTACAATGGAAAATAACCATTTTCGAAAAACATACTGCGAGATTTTTACACAAATCCAGGCTGGTAGGCAAGAAGTCACCTTCGATTCGACAGATTTTCGATAAATAATCTGTGAATGTACGAGATTAATCATTCGGCTAGTTAATAAATAGATGAATGTATGAGATGCTAGTTCTTCCTTTTCTTGGAATGCTGTAGGATTCAAGGTTAATTCTTGTGCTAAGAGTTCTTACCCTTTCAAAATGTTGCAGAATGCTGTTGATGTTTTAACTCCTCTGGGTGTTGATGTATGTGTTCATGATAAAGCATGGGCCGAAGAATTAAAAATGGGCTCATTCCTATCAGTTGCTAAAGGTTCAAACGAACCCCCAGTGTTTCTTGAAATATCTTATTCTGGCGGAGATAGAGAAGAAAAGCCGACTGTTCTTATTGGTATAAATTTTGAAAGTTCTTGATTTTCTTGACAGCTTCTATTTCAAGGGCACCAATCTTCAGCTTTTGGCTCTTTTGTGTAGGCAAGGGAGTGACATTTGATAGTGGAGGTATCTCTATCAAATCGGCTTCTGCCATGGACGAAATGCGAGCTGACATGGGAGGCGCAGCTTGTGTTGTGGGAGCTATATATGGCGCAGCAAGTTTGAAGATGCCACTTAACGTTGTTGGTAATATTGATTTCATTTTTTAATCAATGTAAAGAACTAGTCACTAAAACTGAGTATTTAATGCGAGAATATCCTTTATATAATATTCTTAAAAATATTCATCCACTGTGGGAGACAGAAAGGGACTTCTTTTTCAATTTGGAAATATTATTAACTTTGCTTTAATATCCAATAATGGGTTCGACATACATTTCTCGTCTTACCTGCTGCATGTGTTCTTGGAATTCCATACGAAATCATGATTCCTGGAAGTTCTGCGAAACTAATTCATTATTAAGTTGATGGCAACAATTCTCAATTATCAGCCTTTTCTCTTTTAAAAATCAAACTTAACATTTATTGCAATACGTTTACACAATTTTCAAGAGCTCATGGGTTAAGTAATTGACTTTTTGTCTGAATAACATGAATGTATATTATTCTCGAACACTCAACCAGTGATTGAAGTGAACCCGCAACTATAAACTTTGGGAATCATGAGAAATAATGAATCATAAATGGAACGGTGCCACCCTAAACCCAGGATCAACCCGGTTTTCAAATAATGTTCGTAAGCTTACTGCTAACATACGTTCTTCTCGGCTGTACTTCCAAGTCCGGCGCTCTCCATCTCTTCAGTATCATTACTATTGTGTGTTTATTTATTCGAATAAGTTTCCAAATATTCCCGGGATGCCCTTGACCATCTTATACTTAATGTAATTTAATGACTTTTCTCAAATATCGCGACGCGACTGACCCTTGCTGGGCTTCGGGTGAAACCCCATACGTCACATACATTTTCTCCCCCATACGTCGCATACAGTTTTTACTGTTTTTTGACTAAATAAATCTAAACCCCTATTCGCAACTACTTATTTCCAACCGACATAATAAAAATTTCTCCACATCTACGGAGCTATCCTGATATAAGACCCTTCCGAAAAGGGAAACCGTTTGACTTTAATCTAACAATTACTTTATCAAAAAATCACCATTCTTATTTAACATTACTAACACTTTCGAACTTTGACTCTGCACAATGCTAATCTATGAACACTAATCATCATTTACCCGCTTCAATACTAATGCAATTAACCCCGACTATACTGAAAACTAACATTCACATCTCGTCAATTGCTTACATGTGTCAAGGGTAGCAGATTTTTAGAGAATGATCATTTCGTCTTTTTCGCAAAATAACGGCTTCAATGCCTTATTCCCACTTATTGCATGTAATGTCTACTGGGCCACGGTGGCGCGAAACAGCATGACGCTTTGGCTTCAAACATGGAATCTTTATATTTATTGATTCGTTGCCTTGGCATCTATTCTTTGGCTCCTAAACGTTTTGTATACGTACCCTTCCCTCGTAACCGTACACTTGATGCAAATACTCCCATGCCAAATATCGTGGGATCCTTTGGCTTATCACAGTATTGCCCTGGAACTGTCTTGGACGCTGCGTAGCGCTTCACAGCGCTCGACCTCCCACCCATTTGGTTGCGTCACCAAACGCCACATGTTCCCCCCGTGTTAAAGCGAAGGGCCAAAGAGTAAATGCAGTAAACCCAGTTATAGAGCCAAGGGCGTGGTGCCACCAGACGCCGAAAAGAGCGCCAGTTGGACGCTCTTTGGTTTCAAAATTGATGTATATGATTCATATCGATTTTGCTGCACAATCTTCAATATTGAATGCCATTAAAAGAAAAATGTATATTCTTAAGATATTATACGACTTTTTTCCATATTGAGTTTTAGGATTTTCATTTCCTTCTCAAAAAATGGCTCCAATTTTTTTACTTTTTCGTATACGTACGTATATACGGAGTAATATAGACATAACATAACTTTCTGCTTATTACGTAGTAAAGAGAAAGTTATGTAATTCTGCGCCTGAAAACTGCGATTTTCCGCTGAAAAACGTGTAGTGTATTTTTGCCTTAAAGTCTGCTTTAAATTATCTCTTTAAAAAAGGACATATTCAAGTTTTTCTAAGAAACTAGCAGTTTTCTTGTAATTTGTGCTTAAAATTAATGCATTAAAAAACATCTCAAAAATCGTTCCAATTTTTTTCTGTACATTTTGCCCTTGTATATATCAAGGAACAGTACAATATAAGGAAAGGTTTCATTTTCGGAGATCTCCGTGTTTTCGAAAATTGCAAAAAGCTAACATTTCAAACTTTCAAAAGTGAAGAAAGAGATTTTTGCTTTCAATAAAGTCTGTCTAAAAATTTTCAAGTATTCAAATTCAGTCTGTCTTTAAGAAAGGTCAAATACAGTTTTTTAAAGCAATGAGCAGTTTTCAGTAATTTTTGTTTGAAATCAATGTATAATACAAAAAGAACATTTTCTCAAAAACTGGCATTGTTTATTCTTTAAATTTTTTCCATGTATTAACAAGGGACACTTCAAAGATTGGTATATGTCTCATTTTCGTTCATCTCTGTGACTTTTAGAAAATTATTTTTGAAACGTAGGGTTGAGACAATTACATTTTTAAGCATCGGCCTGAGTTCGAAACTCACACTGTTTCCACAGCGAGAGGTAAGACTCATGGCGAGTTAACTCGGAGGACTGGAGTTTGAGGCTCAGTTTGGAAAAAAAAGTATAATATGGCAAAGCAGTTACAAATAATATGAGCAGGTAATATGTGTTGTTGTAGCACCTCTAGCTCCTTATTGTCCTTTAAAAATAGATCTTGAAATAATATTAATTAAAATCTCGAAAATGTTGGAAATTGCAAATATGATTGAAGTCTTTTATTAAGCTTTGGGATCTTCAAGTTTTGCTGTGGGTGACTAGAGGTGCTAGGGTAACATGCCTGGCATGTTAACTCTTAAAGGTTTGTCTTTAAATCTCTGCAAGAAGAAATTGCTGGTTGAAAATGCTTTCTCAGTTTCATGTAGTATTATATTATTGCATAGTCCGTACAAATAATGCTTGAAAGTGTACACTGTTGAAGAACCATTAGCCTGCTTCCTTACTGCTAATTTATTAAATAATATTCAATTAAATCAATTAATTTCTTCCAACAGGGCTTATTCCTCTGTGTGAAAACATGCCAAGTGGTGGTGCTAATAAACCTGGCGATGTGGTTACTGCAATGAATGGTAAAACCATCCAGATTGATAACACTGATGCTGAAGGACGACTTATTCTTGCTGATGCTCTGTGTTATTCTGAAAAATTTCAAGGACAATTTATTATTGATATTGCTACTTTGACTGGTACGATGCACTTAAATAACAAAATTGAAAAAACAATAGGCGCAAATTTGAAAGTGAAATGTCATGGGACTTGGTTCTTCTAGGTGCCATACGAATTGCTTTGGGAAATGCTTGTACAGGAGCTTACACAACCTCAACAGCTCGTTGGAAGCAACTAGAAGAAGCTGGTTCTGTTACTGGTGACCGTTTTTGGAGGATGCCTTTATGGAAATATTTTAGTTCACAAGTTACAGGTATGAATTGCTCATTATTGATTTTTATTACAGTTTTTATAATTAATTTAGTATATTGTATATAAATTATGTGAATGAATATTTTTTTATTTATTCCTGCTTGACAATAATTCTTAGCAAAATTTTCAAAACTAAAGTGATAAATTGTCTGGGTTACATGTGACCATTTTCTGGAAACTATGGAAACCCAGGAAAAATCAACAAATTTCATTGCTCTGGAAAAGTCAGGGGAATATCACAGAATTTGTGAAAGACTGGTTAGAAGTTGGGGAAAATTTGGAGAGGGTTATATAACTAGATATTACTTGTAAAATATTAATACAGCATTATTTTTTTTTTTTAAAAAAATTTCTATTTCTTGAGATTTTTTATTGATATCACGGCAAAATTAAAGAGCCGACAAATTAGTTTTAGTGCTGCTTTAAAATGTTCATTGAATAGTGTGAAACACTCTAGAAATCATATCCAAGGGACGTGACCCTTAAGAACCGCCTGGGTCGAACGCCCGGAGGTGTTCGGCTGCGTTCGCTGTTGTGCTCGTAGTTGTCTTCCGAGCGATTCTGCACTCGTAAACATCTGGTATAAAATGTGCTCGTCCGTTGCTGGCATCGGCGAAGGGGTCGCTACCCTCGCATATTTTTTTTAATACCAACGCGCTGAAAACCACACTCCTCGCCATCCGTCTCTCTCCACGAACGCCGTCGCCCGCGTTACAATAAAATATTTCTCTCGCGGCGAAAAATGATGTTTAGGGGACAGTCGCAATTTAATGAGTATTTAAAAAATAATTCTAAAAATGTTCAAGCGCAATGATTCATTAGGCAATAACAAACGATCTTTGATGCAGGTCAATCCCTTAAAAAGTAGTCGTTTAGTTCGTATAAAACCCATGCACTATTCAAATAAGCATTCAATATATACCGTACTTGATTAATTATTGTTTATTTCAGATGTTCCTGCTGCAGATGTGAACAATGTGAGCAAACTTAAAATGGCGGGGTCATGCACAGCGGCAGCATTTCTCAAGGTAATTTCAAATGTTGCTACAAAAATAGTAATCGCACTTTTTTCAGAAATCCTTAAAAATGTAGGTGTAGCCATTTAAATTGGTTGCTTGGTGTTGCGCACGTGAGCGCAACTGTCGTATAGGATGACTGAAGTAGATGAGGAGCATCTGTGAAACACGATGTACAAGAGTCAGTCAAAAGTAAAGTTATGGATCAAAAAGCCATGATAAAAAAAATCTGTAAATTAAGGGGGAAAACATCAAAAGTTTGGGTATATCGGTATATGGTTCCCTGTGTCCTGATATTACCTTTTAAATTAATGTTTACCAGAAAGGTTTTCAACTATGTGAAAAGATTGGTTCTTTGAAAGATTACTAAATTGTAAATAAGTAGCATCATTGTTTTTGTATCATGTGCGCCGACAAATGAAACAAAAACACATTTACAACAATTCTTAATCTAAACAGTTACTACAAAGTTACACGATTACATATTACGAAACTTGTAATATTAGATAAAGTTTTACCCGCCAAAAGGAAATAATATAGTACCCGAGCGATTCCCTTTCAGTAACCTCCGAGTGCTTCCCTTTCAATCGCTCACGAGCGCTTCTCTGTCAATCGTTCCCGAGCTCTTCCCTGTCAATCGTTGTCGAGCGCTTCCCTTTCGGGTGCTCCCGATCGCTTTCCTTTCAATCGCTCCCGCGCGTTTCCCTTTCAGTCGTTCTCGAGCGATTCTCTTTCAGTCGTTCAGAGTGCTTCTCTCTCCGACGCTCTCGAACGCTTCCTTCTCGGTCGCTCGTGAGCTTTCTCTTTCTGTCGTTCCCGAGCGCTTCTCTTTCAGTCGCTCCCGAGGGAATCCTTAGACGAAAGAGAATATTGAAGGAAAAATGAATTCAAATATGCAAACGGACTTCTTGATGACATTGACAGTTGTAACAGAAATGCGTTTTGTTAAAAATCTTAAACTTTTGGAATCGCGCAGAAGATATATTCTTTTGAGTTCACAAAATATTTCCATAGAATAGTAAAACTGTGTAAAGAGGAGTAGTAAAAGTAGTAATCTTTTGGAATTAGGAACGCGATGAATTTGTTTCTTTCAAAAGTTGGAACTTGGGAAAGAAATTATCTAATGAGATAGATTTTCTCAGCGTAAATCCTATATCTTGAACACCCAAATATTCACTCTTTAACGCCATATTTCCAGCACCAATTATTATTAATTTATTGTAATGAAATTTGATGTACTGTGGAAATGGACCAAAAGGAGAATAATTAGGGGATGTTCATTTAAATCAGATGACATTTTAATTCCATCCTAATATGCTCATTTTTAATATATCAAGCTCTAACTCCATTAATGATTACAAAAAAATTAAATAATCCCTAAAAAATCCTATGGCCTAAGAAATGTTATATTTCTAATTTTTTTTAGTACCGACAACAAAAACAGTATAATTTGCAATAAAATATTAGGCCTACGAATATGAAAGTCAACAACTGCCAACGTTAGACCAAACAACCTTGTTCTGTCCTGCCTCGCACTGCCATAGTATGTTTCCTACAGTCATTGTAGCTAGTACTATAATTGATATGGGCTTTAAACAGATGTATGGTTGCATATCCCCAGCAAACATGCAGTAACAGGGTTCATCTTCTATTACTTAAAATCTAATTGTGTTATTGAAGCAAATCAAAATTTATTTTATAGAAAATTTTATGGGCTTTTTAAAAGTTTCAATTCACTTTAGTCAATTTACAGTCTTCAATACATGAAACACTGTAAGAGTCCAAACTTAAATTTTACTGGAGAGAATAGAAAAGTGGAAAAGAATCATTTTTACAAAATCTTTACAAACATTAATTTTTGATGTTTCAGATACACAAAATTTAATTAAATTCGAATAAAACAAAATTTCTATACAATAACGAGCAAAAAATCATTCTTCTTTATATAATATAAAATAATAATTAAATAAAATGCAGCTTAGTATACGCCCAACAAAATATTCTTTCAGTAAAATATATATTTCACTGAAAACCATATTGAAGTCAGTTTAGCCATTCCAAGAATTACCCCAGATAGATGAACAACTAGTGGTGCTACAGAATGGCACAGACTTTCCCATATTTATTTCCTATTTCCTTTGGTCTTGGCTAGATACCTGGACTTGCCACATATCTTGCCTGCTGCCATCCATCGCCTCAATGTAAATGTTTTGAAGTTTTTTGAATTTTTTAATTGTAGAGTGAAAATATTATTTTAAGATTGTTAAAGAACTGTAAAATCTCGTTGTAAATGGCAATTTTCTTTGAAAAATTTGGAGCCGTTTTTATGAAAAACATGTTTAAGCGCTATAGTAAATTCGACATTTGAAGCTCTTTTGCACAGTTCGAATTTTCGAAAAACTTAGAAATCATTTTAAGTTCTTGATTACACAAATACAATAGTGTTTACAAATTGCTGGAAATATGCATATCAATGCCATCAGAGATCTTTCAAAAAATTTACATTTGCGTAAATTGTGTTTTTGAAAAAACAAAATAATTTACCACCATATTAAAGAGTGCAATTTGTTCAAAATGTTTGAAGAAAACATTTGGAGCTGTTTATGAGAAAATGACATTTGACCATTTCTGAAAATGCAGAATTTTGAGCTACTTTTCATAGAAAATGGTTGAGTTTGCAAGGAATTTTATATGACATTATTTAAAGCATATGTACTTATAAATACAATAACGTGAACTAATTGCCGGTAATGTAAATATTAACAATATGAGAGACAATACAAAAAATTATTTTTTTAAGTTTTGAAAAAACAAAAGAATAGAGCAATATGACACTTATGTCATCTAAGAGAGTACATTTAGCACTATCCTTACCAAAAGTTTGAGTCGTTCTTGAGAAAATCTTGTGTTTTTAATTTTTTTAATTGTACCACTTTCATGCAATATTGTGTGAAAACAACTAAAATTTTCAAAAAAATGTACTTGACCTTCATGAAATAACAAATTATAGACAACAAATTTTATTTAAAGAAAAAACTCTTATCTTTAATTTTGTTGTCGGAAGACCCCCAAAAAATTCAAAGATTTGAAATTTTCGAAAATTCAGAGTGAAGCATGAAAATCAGACCTATGTCACATTTCTAAGTGCATTTTACTCTATTCTTATAAGAAATTAAAATTTTGAAATTATCTCAGGGGCTACATGTAAAGTACACCCAAAAACTAATGAATGATTTTTAAAATTGCAGAGCTTCGACTCGGACCAAATGGACAGGGGTTTCTTCAATTTAGAAAAAAATCCTTCTCATGGTTTAGGCACTAGAGTTGTTCACATACACCAGACAGACATTTTGAGGGAAAAAAACACTTTTTCCGTATCAGGGGACACCAAAACGAGCATTTCCATTGAAATCTCAATTTTCCGCAAATTACATAACATTCCCTATATTACGTGTATTACTCCAAATATATGTACGATACTAGAAAGTAAAAATTAAATTGAATCTGTGTAAATAAGTTTGGATTGTCTGTCAACGATTTCAAAGTAACATTTTGTACTCATATTGTTATTTACATTATATTAAAACCAGTTCAATTGTTTTTATGATTTTGTATGTTAGGGGGTAATCTTTTGAATGGCTAAACTAATTCTGAAGCCATTTTAACTGAAAGGTAGTGTGTTTTGTCGGGCTACTTTTTTGCAAATTTTCATTTTCTCTTATACATAGAATAAAGTTTGCACAGTTCAAGCAAAAGATTCATTGCAGTCCACTAGTGATTTCAAAAAGAAATATTTCTATTGCCATTTTATGTCTTATAAAGCAAAATTGAAGACTGCACCCCTGCACATATATTTTAAAATGGTGAGTGAATTGATCAAAATAAAATAAATACTTTCTTAAAACCCATAAATTTTCTTACAAAATGCATTTTGATACCACTATTAGGCTTTGAGAAATTGAAGGTCAAAATTGTTAGTTTTCCTTGGGGTGTGCAACAATTCATCTGCTTAGGGCTCTTGCACATGAGCATTGTGTTGATGTGTGTTTCATATCGCGTGTCAATGTAATGCTCGGGTGATGCAGGCCTTACAGCTGCCCATAGCAATGATAATCCCAAACCAGATAGGGTGAAGCACGATGGGTGTGAGGCAAAATGAGAGGGGAAGAGGCAGAGCAGAGGGAAGGTTTGGGACTGAGCAGGCAGTGTGGGGCAAGGAGATGAATTAATTCCTTCCCCTAGATGATGTTATTAACAACCCAGGAAATGCAGGGCATGTCAGCTAGTTGTTTATAAACTATCTTACACTCGGTCATAATAGTTTCCAAAAAATAATTTTCATAATTTGGAAATTTCCATAAAATTTCCAAAAAGTAATTTGAATGCTCAGTTTTCAGGGGAGATTGGCAAAACTAAGATTACGGTGCCCCAAAATTAACCTAGGCCCAATGCTGTTCATATGGCCCTGCCTTTGCTGTGAATGATCAAACTTACCTTCTGCTTCTCGGAAATTGCTTATTCGAAATCAAGGGTCAAAGCAGAAGTAATTGCAACCATGATTTCTCATATTTCGTAGAGCCCAAACACAACTCAATAGAAACCTGACAGACTCTTTTTAGTTGCCCGTTTCTTACTCGCCCAGAAACTATTCGCATCAAAGTGCAATTGAACTCAATTTACTGAAAACAAGGGTCACAGATCAATTACATCACATTTTAAAGGAGAATTTTAGTGTCTTGAAACAATTATTGTCTTAGCAAGTGTCCTCTCCCTTATGACCCTTCTCTCCAAGAAATATACACTCATGCCAGGGATACAAAATTCGGAGTGTGTTCGCAACACCCCTTTCCTTCAAGCTCGATTGGTATTCTCTTATGGAATGTGATGTGATCAATCTGTGGCACTTGTTTCAGTACATCGAGTTCTATTGCAGTTTTGGATAAGAATAGTTTTCAGGCAAGTCAAATAGTTAAATCATTAGTCACTGAAGTGCAGTGCATGCTCTCCCTTGCTGGAACGTGAGATCAGCCACCAATGTACTCATCAGCTTGCGAGTATATTTCTCCAGTGCGGAACCTTCCCAGCTGAGATGTGCTGTCTGGTCTTTCATCGTATATGGCAGAGTCGTGACTTAAAGATGTGCCTAAGGAGAGGGGAGAGAAGGATGCAGGAGGAAAGATTGTGCAGAATCAGAGGCTGGTTTCTTAAAGTAGTGTGTCGGCATTTGCCCAAGATCTAAGAAACCATGGGAAACTGCAATCAAAGCAGCCAGCTGCTAGAATTACCCTCGAGATTTATATTGCAGGGTTGAAGACCAGCTTTCTAGCTAGTGTCAAAAACCCCATCCTTGGGTCTCAAACACTAAAACCTTCCAGTCATCAATACTGCACAGGATATGTAAACTGGTGGATTTAGGAGCAAAGTCATCACCTCCTTAAATCCATCATTACGTATGCAGTGAGGCAGTTTATGTCCTTGTTGAATACATCTTACATTTTAATTAAAACTTGTATTGTTTGGTGAAGACTAACCTTCAATTACTTCTGTAGAGGTAGAATGTTCATTGAGCTGTTCCAAATCCATTCTGAACAGCCAAGTGATGTATTTGAAAATACTTGTGGGTATAAAAAAATAAGGTAATTTTAAACAATAGTATCAATTAATGTAAATAAAAATGAATAAATACACATGTAAATATTTTGCATTTATTACAGTAAGTTTCACTCCCTAGTAATAACTCCAATTACAACACATTTGTGATTGAGTCAGGTTTTGATCAAAAGAACACTTCACAAACAATATCGATGGCTTTCAGCTTTCTAAATTTGAAACCTATAAAAAATAAAAGAATCATTGGGTGAACCTCTGCCCCCAAATGCCGGGGTTAAATTGAAAGGTGATTAGGGTGTAATAATTCCCTTTTCGTGCAAAAGCTTCTGTCTTAAATGCTATTCATACATTCATCCAGAGAAACATTTTGTAGGATCATTTATTTTGTCTATTTTTAACAGAATTCTTACTAACAAAATTGGAATACCTGTTTTTCAGGAATTTGCTCCCAAAGTAGACTGGATGCATTTGGACATCGCTGGGGTTATGGGTCCAGCACCTTGCGATGGTGTCCCGTACCTAGTTAAAGGAATGACTGGAAGACCCACTCGTGCCTTAATACATTTATTGGCCCTGCAATGTTGAGTATGGATTCTACTTTATATTACATTGCAAATGATGTTGAGAATTTTCAACATCTCAAAACATGGTTGCCAGGAATCTTACCAAGGAAGAATTCAAGATAAAACAAGGAGAAAGCTTTCCTTTTTATTTACAAGATCTACAGTTACACAGCTTATAAAATTCCAGAGAAAATTAGGCATTTTGTACAAAGGTAAAAGAAATATATATGTACATAACTACTACCAAAGCCCTGAACAGTATATACTGTATATGAATAAAATTGTATAAAATGAAGATAAGTTACAGGTGTATAGTTGCCTGTTGAGATGAAGAGATCCTATAAAGGATGGTAGTAGCCAGAAATAGGAACACAATTATATTTTACTTTTGTACTGTCATTCAATATGTGTATCAACATTAAGTTCATATTTTCACACAACAATTTGACCACAGTACTTTTACACTCACAAGACCATTCCATTAAATTACATTTCATTACACGTTAATAAAATTTTAATGTGAAATATCAACATTTTAGTGGTTAAAGCTTACATATTAAGTCAACAAAATGTACAGCTTAAAAATTAACAAAACTTTTTACAAATTGTTATCGAAAACATGTGATTTACTTTTTTCAACAGCGAAAATTCTATTTTCTTGGTAATTATTTTCTAGCATACAAAAATATACAAGCAAACCATTTAACTTTTGGTTTCGTATTTTACAGCAATTGATAAAGTTTCCTTAATCTCACTGACGTTCCTTTCCATTCTTTCCCATCTTTCATCACTGAAAACGTCTAATGTAAACCAATACTTGCATATTTGGTATTGAAGACTGGAGATCGTATACTTCTTTTCACTGCATGGCAGAATGTTTATTGAACTTTTGAACTGATTGAAAAAAGAAGAGATTCGCAAAATCTCAGAATTGCACACTTAATACCTTCTTATTCAGAGTTATTTCCCAGAATGCAAAAAATAAGTGGAACACATCTCCGGGAATCTAAAACGCTTCAATAAAATTAACAGTAATCACTCCAGAAAGAGGAATTGTTTGTCCAGTGTTGCAGGAATGAATGTGGTATTTTTCACTTAAACGTATACAGTACATACTACTTCAGTAGAAGTCCCAATTCACCATCTACATGGCACAATAATGTCCTATCTAAATTTTTCCCAAAAACGTAATGACCACGCATGGTCCCAACGTGGGAGGGTTTAGGGGGCAGTTCCATAGTCCACAGCGCCGCGTCCTCTGCCACGACCTCGACCCCTGCCTCTGCCCCGGCCCCTCCCCCGCCCCCGTCACCTTCGCCCCTCCGGCAGACCTATGTTGCTGGTGGTCTTCTCTAGGTATGCCAAAGGGCCCTGAAGCACACCTCCGCCAGGGCCTTGCCCTGGGAAGCCAGGGGGGCCCCGAGGGCCGCCAGCTGCTGCCTGTTGCTGTAGAAACATGGCCTGCTGGGCTGCCACCAGCCCTCCGGGTCCCCCGCTGCCAGACGCTACTGGCATGCCAGTGGGGCCCTGAAAACAGACGCGTGCCGTTTCAGTGAGGAACCCACAAGGGGCTCACTGAAACACCCAGGAAACAAATAAAAATTCAAAATAAAGAAATAATAAAAATAACTTCAAATAAAAATAGAAAGGTTTATTTTGTAGACGTAGCAACAAACAAAAACAAAACAAAACAAAAACACTAAGAGACCCAAAAGAAATGAATTTTACATCCAAACCCATTTCAAAATCAAATTTTAAGACTACACTTTTAAATAAAACATAAAAATAATATGCATTCAGAAGATTCCAAGAATGTTCCAGCATGCAAATAATGTATAAGATTTGATGTGGTCAGAAATTGGAAACCATGCAGACCTATTGCTCCTGAACCACAACCACCACCATTGTCTAGGATGTTGCAGCTAGAACAAACATCATGCTCGCTAACTGACTTTGCATTCCGCACCCAATTTATCACAATGATTCTGATGAACTGAAGTTTTTGTGAAAAAACTTTATTCTGTAACAAATTTGGGACCAGCGTGGTAACAAAACAGTTCCTTATTTCACACCAATTTTTCAAAGTAATTAGCATTTATTACCACATCCATTTCAGCAGAATTGGAATGACAAATATCTTCTGTAATGCTAACAATTCAATACATATTAAACATGAATATACTGTATAAATATTTTTTCTGATACTAACTTTTGTATCATTGCTTCTATACTAACAGAGCAAAGGCACTGATATTCACTCTTTGGTTGCACTAGACTATAAAAATACAATATAGGACACTATAAATTATGAATTACATTGAATAATTGTGAGCTATTCTGACATGACTGAACTCCAAGTAAGAAAGGTTGACAGACACAGAAGTCATTCTATCCACCACCACTACCCAACATTAATTGAAGGGAAAGTGGTATCCTATTGAATTAACGCTGATTTTTGCTCCTATCCATATGCTACCTGTTGTTGCATTTGTTGTTGCTGCTGCATCTGTTGTTGCATTTGCTGCTGTTGTATCTGCTGCAATTGTTGTTGCTGCAACTGCTGCTGTTGTAATTGCTGTTGCTGTATTTGTTGTTGCATATTAGCAGGCATAGCATTGCCTTGTGGTGGTGCTCCAGGTGGAGGAGCAGGAGGCTGTGGTCCTCCAGCATTGCCATTAGGCAATCCGGATGGTGCAGAACCTTGTGCAGGTGATTTAGCCCATCCTTGGAGGTCGGCAAGCAAGTTTTGCCACACAGTTATTTTGTCATAATGACGTTTAATGAGTTCTTCTTTTCTTAGAAGCTCCAATCGTAGTTCACTTATATCCTGGGTACATTAGAACCACGTCAGAATATTATCCACAATTATTAGTCCACAAGTCAATTTCCTTTTGACATACCTCTTTAACAACTAATTCTGGTTTCAGAGCTGAAAGAAGAAAGCGCTTTTGCAAAAAGAATGCTTCCATTTGTCGGGCCAGGTCAATAAACCGAAGAATTGTATGGTCGACTTCAACACGAATTTCATCCTTTTCCATAGTAGGCACGGCTTCATCCTTCGTCAAAACATTCAGACATGACTGCGAAAAGACAAATATCATATTTTAATAGAAGAAGCGCTCTTGTTATCCGAAATAAATTTCAATCATGTACTTGCCTGAAATGCTTCTTCAAACTCATCCACCAAATTTCCATTCCCATTTGTTGTCGTAGCCATTGTGTTTTCCTCCTAATAATACCAATTTGCCCACTTCACTTCACCCTACTCCCAATACCCCCAACAATTTTACAAAACGGTTCCACTCCTCCAATTTTTGTCAATAACGAACACAGAATTTACAACAGTACACTCACCTATTGCGTATCATGGCTGGCTTTCAGGCCTTCTTTAAGCTGAAATTCCAAGCCATGCAAGTAGCAATCTCGTAAATGTTACTGCAATTTGCTATCCCATTGAAACTCCATGGCTCCCGCAATCCAATCACCGGTTTCAACGTTCAGCATATTGCAATTCGGAGAAATAAAGCGACACTAGCGCACTCTGTGAGACATTTTCAGTTATAATGCGATTTTTATAACTGCGCCTCAAGGCCTGTTTTCACGGTGGCATTATGTCACTTCATTTCGCGTCTTTCTCTCTGACGTTCCGCTAGATGTCGCATGATCGCTACCATACCGAACACGGCTACATACGATTGCGACATCTAGAGGCATAACCGAGAAAGACGCGACATAATGCGCCAAGAGATAACAATTCATAATGATGCCACCGTGAAGATGGGCCTCAAAGTGCACAGTTATAAAAATCGCACTATATTTATGGACTAAGCATGCTAATGTGCTTCTGTGGTGTGGTGACGTGATAGCAATGGGATCCCTATCAAAGTAACTAGAATAAAATAGTTTCATTTCTAGTTCTCAATTCCTCCATTCGTATGCACATTAGTGCGCTTTGCTCATAATATTTCTAGGGTTTTTTTCCCTCAAGTAGTATACTGGCAAGATGCTTAGAATTCTCTTACACTGTTTCTATATTTTTACAGAACCTCACCATAAATTAATATCTATTCATCCATGGTTTCACTCGCTAAGAAGCATAATTTGTAGGGGAAAATTTAGTTCAGATGACAACAAACAAGAACTCTCATCCCTGTTGAAAGCATAAAGTATTATTCATTGCGGATGTCAATAGGATATTCGACTTCAGCAACGAATCATTTTGTATTAAAAATGTTTATTCGCGATACCATAAAGTTGAGTTTTTCGCGTATTTATTTGTTTCAAAATATCTACGTAAATCCCTTGTTTGGTGAGTAACTCTACTTTATGGACCAAGCTTACAGGAGCGCTGTCAACAATCGAGCGGTGGCAAGGGATCCATCCATGACTCAACGATGAGGAAAGTATATGTGAGAATGAGAAATGTCGACAGCTAGTTTGTACACCTAAACTTTAACGACACCACGCGGTAGATGAAAGAACTTACGTCGATTTTTTTCGGTCAATAACGACGCGCTTATACTTGCGTTATAAGTTGGCCAACGCCACCTACATTTAAGTGCGTGAAAGTATGTGTGATGGCGTTGATTTGCGGAGAATATGGGTACTTACTTGACTTGGCACAAAAGCACCATAGCTATAGAGATGTCCACAATGACGTCACAACGTTTGGCGGGAAAGTGTTGGGTGGCAACTTCTGTGAACGAAAGCTATGCAAAGAGAATCAGTAAGTTTTTGGCTGCATTATGCGGTTGCCGACGTTTGTACTTCATATCACGTTTGTAATTTACAATGATATTTGTTTTATTTCGTTTTTTTAGGTTCTGACAACATTTCGTTCAGAAATTTAAATTAAAGATGCACTATTCTATCAGATATCCATCAATTCACCGTATTTTCATTTTGAAAATGATTGAAAGTAAATATTATCATAACTTTAGCGATGATGCTAAGATGCTAATTTGTAATAAAATGAGCTCTAGGAAATTGTTCATTGCGGTTTGTATTCACATTCCCTTTCATCGAATATGAAAAGCCGTACAGTTTATACTTCTTAAGCCATGCAGTTTATACAAATACATTTATCATTTCAGGAATGGACTCAAAGAACTGAAAGATCTAAAACATCAAGAGAAAATTTTGTTGTAAAACTGACAGTTTAATTAAGAAACAGTTTTTTTTCTAATTTCCCCAAAATTAAGGAAATAGGAATGTGTACCATTTTCATTTCACCCATTCAATTTTGATGGTTGAATTTCAATATTAAGGCACGTGTTTAAAATATTGTTTTGTGTTATCCGCTTTGGTTATCCCCAATGATATTAATGATAGTAGTTTTCATCAAACGAATTTTCAATATATTTTGCTTGCCGAGTTTTAATGAACATTTGATGACATTTCTTGTCTTACAGTTAGCATATGACCTGGTGGCTGAAGTAAATAGTTGATTTGGTGAGCTACGTCGTATTACAGATTTCAGATTAGCTTTTAAACAAATTAAGTCTTGAAGATCCACATAATTTTAGTGGTTCATACGTATTATGATGCTGTGTTTGTTCAACACTTTCAGACACTGCACGTAGGCTAAATGAAACTTATTTTTGTGAGAGCGATCCTTGTTATTGGGTCAGTTTATATTAATGCAAAAATAAGGAAAATCTACACACGTTTACAAATGAAACATCTGAGAATGACAGGAAATGTTAAATCGTTTGAACTGCGAATTACGAAGATAGTGTTAACTGTATGAATCGAAATAATCGTCTAATTTTTCTCACTTCAAAGCAGAAATCCACTTTTGTCCTCTTTGTTCCGATTGTGCAATAATTTTACTTTTCTGATTTCTGGAAACGGTAGGGAATCTAAAAACGATTACCCTGCCTCTCCTGCCCCCTTTTGCCTCAGTCCAGTACCACGCACAACTTGTTTATCGTGAAATTACTACTTTATTTTAAAAAAAAACTAGTAGGGCTAACACAGCACTTTCTTGACGTTTTGCCGTTATTCGATTTTTCGGTATCAAGGACAAAATATGGAATCTGGCTACACCACGTCAAAGAGGATTTTGTCTAAATATTAGAACTGAATTTATCTACTTTTTCTTTACTAAAATTGTGTAATAAGAGCTTTTCTGCCGAAAATTCACCGTTTTTTCGCGCAACATTACAAATCTTTCTTTCTCCGTAGGGAGAAAGTAAAAAGAACATATCACTGCAAGGAAATGTATTTATACAAAATAAAAACGTTTAAAAAAAGTTATAGGCAGAGAAATACCTCCAACGAAATATGATCTCGACGTATTAAAAAGAAAATCCATACGTATACGTACAATATTTTAACCATGAGTTTGCGGCTTACCAGCATTGCCACTTGCCAACCAGAGGCGATGGTGCTGCCCTCGGCAGCTCTAAAATTCGTATGCTCTGAACATCTCTCTGTAAAAAGTTCTTCTATTCACTGCGAGATGTCGCTGTATTTTAAGTGTACAATTTAGCTGGGGATGTTTTCGAACATAGAATCCCACGACCGGAGTTGAATGTCTATTTTACAGTTTTCGTGGTCATGTTATCGTTATACACAAATGCTTTGGATGCGAATGTCGGCGAATGTGACAGCTGATACAATGTAAACTCGTTGATGTGTGCGTGAGCTAAGCTGATGTTGAAGTACATTTGTTGATATGCTAGGAGGAGAGAAGCAATGAAATAAATATATGTTGAGTGAGTGGACGTAGAGAATGATATCAGAATGTACTGTGCGCATGTAATATGCTGCCTGCTCAGCGCCGTGTTTGCCTGTCGAGTGTCAATGTCGGGTGTTTTTTTGCAATTATGCTAGCATAAGGGAGTATCACGAGAATTAGTAAATTACTATGGCCCAGGGAAGTTCTAGTGGAACTTCATCTCGTCGTCATGGACGGAATGATCATGATACTGCTTCCATTTCTTCAAGTAGATATGCAGATGCAGATTGGGAGGCAAAGGAGGTGAAGTTACATGAACTTTTAAATTTAACAGAAAATAATGAAGATACATTTCATACAACCTCTATTATTAATTTCTTTTCGAATTGTTGATTTTGTAGTTGTCAATTTAATTAACACATTCATGTTGATGTAGGCTATGCGCCAGAGGGAATTGGAGGAAGCCAGAGCTCGGGCCACACAAATGGAAAAGACTATGCGTTGGTGGTCAGATTGTACAGCAAATTGGAGAGAAAAATGGAGCAAGGTATTTATTTTTTTATACAATTGAAAATCATAGGAACTGGTAAAATCTGATATGTTCCAAGTGTTGAAGACATAAATCATGATTATGCTACGTCATATCATCTTATACTATTGAGTTTTTAACTATAGGATATGTGGTTGGCTGCTAGTTTTAAAGATTAAATGTCAATTATCGTATTTTTAAAACAATTTGTTTTCTTTTGAAGTACCATCTCATGTTGTTACAGGTACGAAATGAAAGAAATAAGGCTCGAGAGGAATCAAAACTGTTGCGTACACAATTAGATGCTGCTATGAAAGATATTAATTCATATAAAAGGGAGAAAATGGAATTGGAAACGCAAAATGATCAATTGAAAAAGGAAGTTGAGAAAATACATTTACTACTGCTAAAACATGCTGGACAGTGGGATCAGCAGCTGTTAGATGCTTTGCAGAGTGAGGACCCAGAAAAAGATTTAAATCCTGTTAATGACCTAGATGTGAATAGTGAAGTTGTTCCTGTTTCACCGAGAAACTCGGGTTTGTTAGATTCTGTAGAGCCAGGTAGTGGGTCTAGTGTAGATCAGTACAGCCTTAATGAACCAGTTCAGTCCAGGCTTGAGAAGGAACCAGATGATAAAGACAATTTTCAATCTACACAAGATAAAGATCCTTTCATTGAGGAATATGTTCTTCAAGGAGCGGTTCCACGTCATGCTGTAGAGTTATACAACAATGCCAAAGAAAATGCTATTGATAAAGACTTAGATGGACTGGAGCGCTTCAATCATGATGACCTTTCATCTCTTCTTACTTGCAGTGAAGTGCAGGAAAGAATGAGTGATTCTAAAGTGCCTCACAACAGTCAGTGTGATGATGCTCTCTCTGTGGACAGGAGATTTTCTCAAAATTTAGATACTGATTCATCATCAGATCGAGATTATTTATTGCAAAAACTATCAATGTTGCAACTAAGATTGGAAGAAGCATCAAAAACAATTATGGCTGAAAGAGAGTAAGTGTTGTGCCTTTAAATCAAGTGATAATTATTGCATTTTATTCTCACCAGCGGAGGGTTCTTTTATGTACTAAAGCATGTTTTTAATTAATTTATATATATATATATATATATATATATATATATATATATATATATATATAAATTTAATTTCTTTGAATTCAAATCCATACAACATTGTTTATTGTGTAGGAGGAAAGTGTTGTGAAAAGTCTCACTGTCTGGCATACCAAACACATTTTCTTTGTGTTGTTCATGCCTCAGTGCTCAGACAGCCTGCTCTTCATTTGTCAGATCCTTTAAAGGTTTAAGGCATAATGGAGAAAATCAAGCGGTAAAAGTAGAGTACACAGTACACCCCCAGAGAAGTGTGATGGGAGGGGTCTCCTTAAGCCCTCCCTCAAATTATGCTACGTGCTCTGATAGAAATTAATACAACTGATGGGTAGACGATTTTCATGGCTTGTCCTTTATATGCTTTGTCTCTTCCGCATTGTAATGCCGATTTTTTTTTCAACGGCAAGTTTTCTCGCTTCGCTTGCCTGGAGCCAAGTCACGACGGGTCTCAGGCCTTTGGCCCTCACGTTCAATATAAACATCGCTGAGCCTATCCACCACATAACTACCAATTCATCTTTTCAAGAAAGCCTCCAGAATTCAAACTGCATTGTACTGTATATTAGACTTCAGCCAATCAAGCTATTTAAAAATTTTAAAAGGCTAATTTTTTACTTTATAATAAATTTTAAAAACCACTGATTAAAAATAGTTTGTTAATTTTTATGCAGTAATAAATGTGGAACAATGACATGTTTCTGCGATGTTATGGGTGTTAAATTTCTCTAAACTGTTTTTTAAAATACTATTATAATATTAAATATTGAAGTAAGAAATATAACTGACATATGTTCTCCAAAAAAATATCAACTTTTTATTTAAGAAAATTATAGAAAAATTAAATTTTATTTATTTATATTAATTAGTGAAAACTTCTATTTTCTATATTAGTGAAGAATATTACATGTTAAGTGTTCTAATATGTAAAGTCATCTAGTAAAAAATTTGGCCAAAGTTATTGGAATCATGTATCTTCTTTCGTCTAATTATGAACTCAGATTCTTCAGTTTTAAATTTGTTCCTCCTTTCTTTGGGTTTGTTCTGCCATATCGTCTTTGAAAGTTATTCATTGTGTTATTTTTAATTGTTCATGCCGTAAGTGCGTTTAGAAGATAAGATGAGAATTTATTTAGTTTACAAGTGGCTTAATCCGCCATTTGTTAATTGTAATAAGTGTAGAAAAAAGATGATATACATTTATTTGTCATATGCATATAATTGAATATCTTAAAGAATTCAACTATATCTCGATGGGTTAACTAGTCCCATCCATTTCCTCCCACCACTATCTACTTTCCTTTTTTTGTAGTCCTATTGATGTGAAGCCCTCACTTTTTGTAAAATTATATTCATTTTTACCAATAGGTGTCCTCACGCATTCCAATTTTTAAGCTCGATTCAATAATTGTGTTATTTTAGAGTTACATGTACACAGTGCAAGCATACAACTATTACAAATAATACTAGAAAGTATGTGATGTTTTTAGCACCACTCATTATTCGTAACTTCCTTACAAATGGAGTTAGACACAAAACAAAAATTATTTTAAAGGATTGAAATAGATCTTTAGTACTGAAAGTGCACTATTAAAACAATAAAATCAAGAAGGCATTGCCCGTTCTTCCAGGATTGAGGTAATGAAAATCCTGCCTGATGGGAGTTCAGAAACTAGATCTCAATCTCTTCTTACAGAAATTTGATATTTTGTTTCTTAATTCATGCAAATAATAAAGAAAAGACATGTTGTAGTTTTTGTCAAAATTAAAACAAAATATTATTTTGGTATATAAGCAGTTAAAATAGGAGTTACATTCATATCTGAGAATTGCTCCACGTCACTGTAACATTTTGACACTGCTAATGCACGGCATATTTTTGTTTTTTTTCTTGTTCTCTAAGATGGACAAAATGTATGCCAGTTTTCATTCTTCTTGACATAAAATTCTTTCTAAACGTGTGTTAAATATTATCTGTGTTATGATACCTTGCATTTGAAGGTACTGTTTCAACAAATTCTGTTCAGGTGTCTCCAGGTCTTGGAGCCAAAGAATATTAATGTTTATAATTCAATAAATGTTTTTTGAAAAAGGTTAGAGGTATTGAAATCCATATAATTACATAAACATTTTATTAATATCTTTTAATTACTATAAAATAAATTTATAATTTAATTTTGGGAACTTTGTGGTGCATGTATAATGAAAGTGAAATTCATCTACAGTTGTTACTATTTCTCTGATTTCAGTCTTTAGGCATTTCTGTGTTTCAATTAGTCATCTTGGATTTATTTTGATATCATGACCTCTATTCCTTCTTTCCATGCTCATTTGGGTTTTCCTGTCATCTGTTGTTCTGCTGGTATCTACTGCAAGTCTGTGTATTTCATCAAATATGGAATGTTCTGTTTTTATTTCCTTTTGTTATATTATTTCTTTTCTGGGGAGTCTGCTGTATCCAGTGTTTCTATGTCAAAAGTGTTCCTCTGAGACCAGCAGCTGTTTTATTATTGTTTCATCTACTTCTTGAATAACCAACCCACAAATTGTAACCCTTTCTTCTATAAGATTAACTGTGTTTTGATGAAATTATTAATGCTTGTGTTTGACTGTTCATTGAGTTGAATTCTATTATATTATGTAATGCATCACAAGCATCTTAAATAACGACTATCAAATATGTGAAATATGGTTTGTGGAATTTGTCGTCTAATGTCGGTCTCACAGCACAACTTAGTTTTTGTCTAACTTGTCAAATTCTACATAGAAACATTTTGAAAAGAGTGGAGGACAGACAAGAGCCTTGTTGAAAACCTTTATCCATCAAGGTGGTTTGGTCGACATCCTGATAGGAGTATACACAACAAAATCTGATTTGTTTCTTTCTCCGTCTTTCATTCTCTTGCTCTGTATTTTATTTGCAACCTTCACCCTTATCACCCTCTTTTCTTCTTCATTGGCTTTCTCTGAAAGCTGAACTCCTATGTGTTTGCTGTCCGTAACAACCTGTATTGAGGAGAATGGATGTCCTGGCAATTGAGGGACCTTTTTGTTTCCTTTTTCTCTCCTGGTATTACACGCCATTCTTAGCTAATAGGAGTTCATGGTTGCATATTTAGTGTTACATTAACGATACCTCAATACACTTTGGGTTTTGGCCCCTTGTAGACAAGCAGTCAGGAATGAACCTACTCGTGATCAACTGGCTCAGAGCTGGTTTCTGTATGCACTCCAGGCTGAGTAGGGGTGTCCTAATGGCCCTCTGTCAAGTGTGTGTCAGGGAAAGAGCTGTGCTACTCCCTGCTACATCCCTGTGACACACCTGGCACTCCAATGGGGACTCCATGGTGGATGGGACTATGGGGATGCAGTACCGTTCTCTCTATGACTTCAAAAATCAACTCCCTGCCTTCTTTCCCACTTTTTGAAGACCAGGGAGAAAAAACACTGATCTCTGCAGCTTCTTTTGTGAACATTCAGATAAGTGACATAGCACTGTTTTCTGACTGTACAGTGCACTGAGCAGGGCAACTTTTAAGAGAACTGATCTTTGTGATTTACCTGAACCATTGAATGGTAAAGGCAAGTTAATGGTGGTTTGTCAGGAATGGTACCATTCTCTTCGAGACCTGAACTGAGAAATTAAGAATGGCGGAACAGATTGCCAACTTTCAGGTTACATAAACCCCAGCCACAATTTGACAAAGGAAGTTGCCATCAGGACTGTTTAGAGCCATGCCTAAATACCTTGGATAGGAGATTGAATTATCAGTGCATATTAATTTTTAAAGGATTTGCACTGACACAAGCCCTTAGTAGCTTAGGTAATTTGAAGTTAAGATATTAAAAAATTGTTATAAAATTTAATATTTAAATACAGACTGATGGTATGGCATTAATCTAAACTTTTTTAATGCACTTTTGATCATTTGAAAACACAATTTTAATTACAATTTGACTCAAAAAACACGATAAGGTTCATCCAATAAGTTATCTCCATAGTTTTCTTCTGCATGCTTCTGCTTCTAGAGGTTTATTTTGTCTTATTAGATCTGGGAATTGATTTGAAGGGTCTTTGCGGAACTTGAAGTGGATTGATTGCACAAAAGACCCTGCAGGCTTTTCTTTTTTGGCTACATGTTATGGTTTGCAGCTTAGAAATTTCAAGATATTCGTTTGAACCTAATATGACTTTAAGCTGAAAAAATGTTCTTTATTCATCTTCACCACCAAATCTGGTTTCCAGTGCTCTGAAAAACAAAAAGTTGCTGTAGCTATCCTTTTTATAGTTTCCTTTTATTACAAACGATTGATCATCTTCCATGAAAATGTAGGCTGAAATAAAGTTTATGATCTCCAGTTGATTTGAAATGTTAAGGATTACAAACAGCAAGAATTTCACTGTAAAATGTCTCTTGTTTTGATCTCCATCATTGCTGTCAAGTGAGTGACATTCCTTGTCAAATTTACTTTTTTTCTTAAGTTCTAAGAGCACAATACTCAATAATAAGCCATAATGTGTCTCAGGTAATGCACGTCTTCAAGTGGCCTTTATAAACTCAAATTAAATTAAGGATTGAATAAATTTCACTTCAATCATCAATTTCAATTTGGGTTTTTCACTAAATTCTTTATGCAAGACATTCTTTCCATTCATTCTCTATCTCTCTCTCCTCTTTCTCTCTCCTCTCTCTCTCCTCTCTCTCTCCTCTCTCTCTTGCCTCTTCCTCCCTTTATATACCCTCTCTCTCTCCCTCCTCTCTCTGCCTCTCTCTCTCTCTCTCTCTCCTCCTCTGCTCTTCTTCTTTCCCTTCCCTCTTCTCTCTCCCTCTCCTCTCTCCCTCTCTCTCTCTTTCTCCTCTCTTTTCTCCTCTCTCTCCTCTCCTCTCCTCTTGTTTCTTTCTTCTCTCTCTTTCTCCTCTCTCTCTTTCTCTCTCTCGGTCTTTCTCTCTCTTTATTTCTCTCTCTCTCTTTTTCTAGAATCGCTCTCTCTCTCTCTCTCTCTCTCTCTGCTCAGTTCCCCCCTCCCCTCCATCCTCCCCGTCCGCCATCAACCCCTCTCCTCCCGGCCTCCAGCCCCTCACAGCCTCCCCATCTGACCACACATCTCCTCCGCCCTCCCCCTCCGGGCTGCCTCAACCGGCGATCTCTCCATCGGCTCCCCCTCCCAACACACACCACACACACCACACACTCCCCGTTCCGCGCTGTTCCCCACCCCACCATCTCTCTCCCTCCCACCCAACGGCTGCAGCCCCTGCACAACCCTCTCCCCAACAGTCTATCGGAATCGTTCTCGTTTTCCGGCCTCCTCTTTCTCTCTCTCTCTTCTTTCTCTCTCTCTTTCTCATTCTTTCTCTTTTCTCTCTCTCTCTCTTCTCTTCTTCTCTCCTCTCCTTCTCCTTTCCTTCTCTGCTTCTCAAATTGATCACTATCAGAGAGGGTCAGGAATATCACACTCACAGCTCGCGCTTACATTTAGGAAGCACGGTGTTACACCACAACTCTTAAAGGTGGGACATTTTGTATTTTGAAAAAGACGGGCACTTCTCAATGATGATTGGGCGTCTTTTGTCTGATTCAAAGTCTCCCAGTTTTAAAAACCTTTTTTCCAAAAGTTTAGCCTGTTCAACCAGTTTCCTGCTATCTTGTTTCAAATCTCTCTTCCTCACTCTTTGTATGCCATATGCGAAGTAAATGAATCCTGATCACTTGTTTAAAATTAGAGAATAATGCAAAATTTGTGGCCTATTTAACATTTCTTCTTGGATAAACACACTTATACCCTAGAGTCTAATATACACAAAAACATAATTTTGGTTTGCTTGTTGTTGTTTTTCCACCACAATAATGTGGCACCATTTAAGGAAACATTTACACCTTTGAGCACTTATCTACAAAATCATATGTTTAAAATGATAAACCTTGAAAAATTGCACTTGCATCCTTTTCCTCTATACTCCTAAGTATTCTAATTTAGAAAGCCAAAAAAAATATTTTTGTAGGCATCTATATAAATAAAATTGGGAGTGTTTGTCTGTGATTTCAAAATAACTGCCTTTTTATGAACTCACAATCTTATTTAGATGACATAAAAGACAATGACATTGCAGTTGTTTGTATGATTTTTTTTGTCAGAGGTTATCTCGGGAATGGATAGGTATAACTTACGCTACTTTTTTTGAATTCCTCTCTCTCGTCCTCTCTCTCTCCTCTCTCTCTGCTCCTCCCTCTCTTCCCTCCTTCTTCTCTCTCTCTCTCTCCTCTCTCCTCTCTCTCCTCCTCTCTCTCCCTCTCTCTCCTCTCATCTCTCTCTCCTTCTCTCTCCTCTCTTCCTCGCTCTCTCTCCATCCTCTCTCTCTCTCTCCCTTCTCCTCTCCCTCTCTCTCTCTGTCCCTCTCTCTTCTTTCTGCATCTCTTCTCTCTCTCTCTCTTCTCTCTCTCCTCTGCTCTCCACTCTTTCTCTCTCTCTCTTTCTCTCTCTCTCTTTCTTCTCCTCTCTTTCTCTCTCTCTCTTTCTCTCTCTCGCTTCTCTCTCTCTTTCTCTCACTCTTTCTCTCTCTCTCTCTCTTCTCTCTCTGCTTTCTCTCTTTCTTCTTCCTCTCTCTTTCTCTCTCTCCTCTCTCTCTCTCTCTCTCTCTTTCTCTCTGCTCTCTCCCAAATTGGGAATACATTCAAGGGGTCAGATATTTCAAATAAGTGTTACAATTTAAGAAGCGAAGTGTTACATTTAAGTGACATTTGTGATTGAAAAGACTGCACCTTCTCATGATTGCTCTCCTTGCCGTAAACTATTCAAAGTCTCCAGTTTTAACCTTTTTCCAAAAAGTTTAGCCTGTTCACCAGTTTCCTGCTATCTTTGTTTTCAAATCTCAATCTTCCTCACTCTTTGTATTGCGATATATGCGAAGTAAAATGAATCCTGATCACTTGTTTAAAAATTAGAGAAATAATGCAAAATTTGTGGCCTATTTAACATTTCTTGGATAACACCATTATAACCTCAGAGAGTCTAATATACACAAAACATAATTTTGGTTTGGCTTGTTGTTGTTTTTCCACACAAAAATAATGTGGCACCATTTAAAGAAACATTTACAAACACCGCTTTGAGCACTTATCTACCAAATATATGTTTAACAATGATAAACCTTTGAAAATTGCACTTGAACTACGTTTCCTCTATACTCTGAAGTAATTCCCTAATTTTAGAAAGCCAAAATAAAAATTTTTTTGTAGGCATCTATATAAATAAATATAAATGGGAGTGTTTGTCTGTGATTCAAAATTAACTGCCTTTTTTATGAAACTCACAATCTTATATGACATAAAGACAAATGACATTGCAGTTGTTTGTATGATTTTTTTGTCAGAGGTTATCCTCGGGAATGGATAAGAGGTATAACTTTACGCTAACTTTTTTTGACATTGTTATTTTCTCTTATTTAAAGAAGTAGGCTTGTTTGCTACTTTTTGTACAGGTCAAACATTTTATTCCGATCCGAATAATATTTTTTACACATGACCTTCAAAACAAGTAGTTTTTTGTAAGTTAAGTAAGCTATTGTCTGTATGAGTTTTCGTAAAACTACCCTCATCTCCCCTTTCTTCCCTTTGAAGCAAAATTTAAGCCTGCACTTTTTTAGTTTTTTGCAAATATTTTGTAAGTGTTGAGAAAATGTTCTTGTGAGAACAAAATGTTTCTTAAAGCCCTTTAAACATCCTACTAAACACATTTTAATTCATTTTGATTTAGTGTCCAAGAGAGACAGGAAAGGTACAGAGGGCGGCAGTTCTGGGTGGATAAGAGGTCAGGTTGGGAAGGAATACATTGTAAATAAAAGACCTTCCTTTTTTTGTCCACTAGTTGATTGTAATTAATATCTTTCAATTGAAACATAGTGGTACATCCAGGACATGAGCTGGAAGGAGAGGGGGACATTATCATCCAATTGGAAGCTCCAATACCAAAAATTTAAGTTGTAACAAAGATGGTGTTTGGATGACAGTATCCCCCTGTCTGTCCAGCTTGTGACCCTGAAGTGCCATCAAGTTAAAATACCCAGTACTGAGTATAAATACCCAGGCAATGCAATAGTTTGTAAATACAAGGGAAATTTTAGAAGAAGTTGCATTAAGTTCAGAGATTGTCATCTGTGTATTTTAAATATGTAAAAAGTTTATCTAGAATTGTATTGTTAACTCGATACAGTTCCTTGTTACACAATTACTTTTGATTTATATTTTGCCCATGTTTTGGATGTGAATTATTCACTAACAATTTTTCAATGTTTCTAGGGAAAAGAGTACCCTTCACAGAGGTTTGGAACGCCTTCAAGGAGAGCTGACAGCGGCCAAAGGCCGTTGTGAAGAACTGTGTATTTCTAGACAAGAGGTAGTTCGGGAATTACTACAGCTCAGAGAAAATGATCCAGAGAGTGATCCCCTATGTGACCAACTACCAAGCCTTGCAGCGGCTCTTCAAGAACTCCAGGAAGAAGCTAGTCCACGGGGAGGAGCTGATCGGCGTCTGGCTGAATTACGCACCGAGGTAACCAGCGATGATTCTCAGGTGAACAGATATTCTTTCTGTCCTTTTACCTCTCTACAGCTGTCTCGCACTGCACAAATGCTCTGCTTTTTGGTGTAACTGTATGAATGTTTTCCTCACAACGGTCATTTGGTCATAATTCATCCTTAAGACGTAGAGCTTAGATTATTTAGAATATTTTTCTTAGTTTCCCTGTGCTATGATTTATTAAATTGTTTCACATGCTTTGGCCCATTTTAATTAATTCAGCAGGGACAGAAATGTGTTTTTATGCAACAGGTATTTCTAAATGTATCTTAGAGTAATATACATAAAATAGTAACATGAAGAAGAAGAAACAAAGTATTGTGTATAAATTTCCAAACTTTTAAAACTTAAAATGTTTAGTGTGCTTGTAGTTCCCTTGGAACCATTTAGTATTAGAATGCTCCTTAACCGGGCAGATCTCGTACTGAATTTTCAAACAGGAATACTCGTGTCAGTGAGACCTAGGATTTTTTTTTTTTTAGGAGAATTAAGGGAATTGTGTATATGGTAAATAAATACATCATTTTTATAGTATTTGAAGTGCACTGATTACATATCAATACAGAGAAATTGCATAAATTGAAAGTAACTTTAGTACATGTGTGTGTAAAATCAGTAGTGATTTGTAATATTGTAGCAAATCTGGACCGATGTTAATAAACACTTCAACTTACTAATGGAAATACATTCTGTATCTATTGCTAAAAGTATACTCAAAGGAATTTTTATTAATATTTATTATGGAGACATTATATATTAGGGCTGTCCAATTGGCAGCGGACAGCCACACCTGGCCTACTGTGCTATGTATTGAAGCCTGTGAAAAGTTATTAGTTAAAAGTAAAACGTCCCTTGCATTCATGTCAAACGAGAACATAGTTTGCCTAGCACACATGCCCTGCCTGAGTCGACACCACCTTAATGTAAAAATAGGTTCATGTTTAGATTTAAGAATTTTTTTCTAGTAAATTCAGAAATTCAAAATCATCCCAATGTGTTTCTCTGCGTTATGTATGGTACGGCCTGATATCACTCATGGTTCCATTCCTCCTCCCTCCCCTTTCAGAGCAGCTAGGCAAACTGCGGAGATAAAGAATATGAGGAAGTCATGTGTGGATTGCCTGAGTAATGTAAATATGGTCCCCAACCATATTAAAGGTTTTAATTGGCGGCCCTTAAGGCCTTGCAAGTTGCACACCTCTGTTATAAATCTTTGCTCAGGCACTCCTTTCGGAAAACTGAAATGTGCTCGTAGGAAAAGAAAAAACATGAGCAAAAATTCTGAGTTTTTCTTTCCTCTTTATCCTGTCTCTAAAAATTTTTTAATTACAATATGCTTGATACTGAACAATTGGTCAGCTTATCTCTAACAAGTACAAGACTCAGATTCTTGAAAACTGGCAACATATGTGCTTTCAAGTGCAATTAGATATTATGAAAGAATAAAAACCAGTGACATTCGTCAAAATGTAGTTTTCTTAGAATTTCTGGTACAAATGTAAATAGCACACATTTCAATTAAATCGTCTTTCTACTGATACATCTACTACTTCCTACTGACTCTCTACCTCTGACTTATAGTGTTCATTACTGATGTTATCTTCCATTTTCTGTAAATCATCTTCACTATTTCAAAGCTTACTCCACCTATTCAATTTTGGTCCCCTCAAAAAGCAGATATTCCATTTGCATCTTTTTCACGACAAAAGATTCACTTCCATTAAAATATATATCTATGGTCACAGTGGGTCTGCAGGATCCAGCACCCTTCAAAACGTTTGTTCCTCAAAACTTGGTAGGAAAATGTCATTACTTAAAAGATGATAATATATTTAGGGATAATATAGGAAGGTATGTGTATGGAACAACAGATCTTTATCCCCCAGCCTTCTACTGAAGAAACTATGGATTAATTGATCTGGATCTGAGAGAGCTGGCACGAGTTTTGCCAGGTTAAGTTAAACACATTATTTTAAATCTAACTACTTGTTAAGAAGTTGAAAGGTGTTTTGCGACAAGATTAATAAAATTAGAGTAAATGAAGTATTTCCTGCTAAGCTTGCAAAAGCTCCTTTTTTACTTATATATATTATATATATATTATTATATATATATTATATATATAAATATATATATATATATATATTATATATATTATATATATATTTTTTGGTGTCCTAATGCATATTGCTTCTTTTTATGTCATGATGGATGTTATCTTTCTGCATGTGTCATTATTTAGAAGAGAAATGTTTCAGAATTGAAAAGAAATTTATTCCAGAATTGATATTGACTCATTAAGGGAATGAGCAAGGGACATTCAATAATTACAGAGACTAGTCTGGAGAAAAAAATGTTTATTTTTACAACACAGCTCTTTTCGTACTTTTCATTATAATCCCCACCAACATTTATGCACTTCTCCCAATGGGTTACCAGCTTTTTTTGTACCGGCTGCAAAGAACTCTAATCTTGGTGTTTGAACCAATTTCTCACAAATATTTTGACAACCTGGTTATCCTGGAACTTCTTCCCATGCAATGCCTCCTTCAGTGTACCAAAAAAGTGGAAATCAGATGGTTACACAGGACATGCATTGTCTTACTGGAGAATCACACCTCTCCTTTGAGATCCACAGTTTCTCCCTATTGCTGGCTTCATCGTGTTCGAAAGCATATCTGAGTAGTATTGGCTGTTTATTGTATGCTATTCTTCGAGAAAATGACAAAACACTGCACCTTTAATATCCCAAAACACTGTCAACATGACTTTTCCTACTGATGAAGCCAGAAAGGTGTTCGTCAGTCACCGAGTCTTGACCACTTGTGAACTGTTCAACTCACTTGTAAAAATGTCTGTGGTTCATATTCAACTTTCACTTTTACTATGCACATTAGTCATTCTAGAGAATATTTTAGTTGTTTTTTCACCTTCAGTAAGTAAAAAACAAATCACTGAATGTTGTTCAACAAATGTAGAATTTTCAAGATGACTCGCCATCGTTGAACTTCACACAACAATGCTCCTTTGCTAGATGATCAAGGCTTATCCCTGTGATGCACATTTAAAGCCCTAAAAGTAGCAAACTTGTCCTACCAACTGTTTTTTCTCCAGATCAATGTGGCTCTTTCATTATTGAATGACTTACGTATTAATGACTGTGTGATAATAACTATGACATGTTTTATGATACTGAACTGTCTGAATTTATTGTGAACTAGAACACTTTAAAATACAATGCTTATTCACATACGAAGAGTACTCGTGTGTATTTTCTTCAAAATTTTTTTTGCAATCCACTCAAAATACGTTTATAATCAAAAATGTGCTTGGGGTCTGTCTGGTGAGATGTAGAAAGTACATTGATGGAAATTGTACTGTTATAAAGATATCTAAGAAATAATTATATCTGCATGGATTTTCCATATTAAGGAATTTTTTCTATGAAGCAGGCACGTGGATATAAGAAATAAATATCACCTAAATGTTTATTCCTGTTGGCCTCCAGTATTTGTAAGAGTACATTTTAAAGTTCTTAATTTTTTTGTCTGTTTCTCAGCTAAAATATCTCTTGGTTTTTAGAAGAGGTTAAAGTTAAAAAGTGAAATGTCAAATGACCAGTTTGTGAGGTGTACTACTGCGATGCCTTTCGAAATAGGCTCGTTCCCAATATTAAACCTAGCGTGCTGTTTCCAGTTTCACCTAAAAATGGGTATAGGTTGAATGTGATATATTTATTACATCTGAGCATAAACAAAGAATTGCTAATGTTAATATGCAATACATAAAGTTTCTAAAATAATGTTGATTTGAAATGAACAATTAAAATGTTTGAGAATGGAGACAGCTACTGAGATGTGTGAAAGATGTCTGGTTACCTTAGTGAGTAAGATTTCTCCATTTTGAAAATAAGGTAATATTTGTGTGTGATTATTGCTCCTTATGTCTTGAAATTAAATATTCTTTTTTCACAAGTAGAAACATATACTTTTTTCAAATGTAGGAGTAGAAAGTAATTGATTTTGTGTGGGTAAAGTAGTTGATTTTTATTTTGATATGACTTCTTCCACTGATTGTCATTTTGAAAAGTAGCAAAGTTCTTTTGAGTTTATTGTTGCTATCACTGTTTTTTAACAATGTGCCAGAATTAAATAAGTTCAATGTTGCAGTTTGTAAAAATGAAAACTTTTGTTCTAAAATAGTCTTTGTAACTACAGTTAGACTGGTGAGAAGTACAAAGTAATATATTGTGATTTTGCTTAGATAAAATAATTCTAGTCTTTGTCTAAATATTTGCTTTATTTGCATCTGTAGTAATTACTTCCTTACAAGTATACTAATAAAATTAAAGTTGCTTCAAATAGAAACACAAGAATAAATAGCTTGTGAAAAAATTGTTAGTTACAAAATACTGGCTGAATGTTGCACTGCCTATACTACGAAAAGTAATATTTTCGTTTGTTGAAAATTTCAAAATGAAATGAGTGTTGAAATATACAGTTATCTGGTTTCACCTCGTCAAGTATATAACATGAAAAATTATCTATTAAAACTAAATGATAAAAAGTTACAAAAAATGTGTTTTCGCAGCTCTTGTTGGCTGTTCTTTCAGGCTACAGCCACTCCAGAATATGAGGTTTGAGATCCTAATCCAAACATTCCTGACTTGTTCTGAAGAGTACGTTCTTACAGTGTGTTATCAGGAAGATTATTAAAGAAAAGTTGTACATTTGGAAGCTCCTATTCTAGAAAATAACATTTCATTTTTATAGATTTATTTCAGAATATAATTTCATTGTTGAAAGCATTTTGTTTAAAATATCAAATGATATGAAAACATTTAGGCATATTATTTTTCAATGTTTATAATTCATTTACAAGTAGTATTTCTTTCATGAATATTTCGTACCAAATTAGATTTAAATATTGTCAGCCTTAAGAATCATGACTTAGATTCATGTTATGAGGGAAATACAGTAATTGTAAAAATTCATTATTTCACCACTGTAGGTGCCTTGAAATTACAAAAAAAAAAAAAAACAACAACAGTTTTTTCGTCTCTGTTTGCCTCATTGAGAGAAATAAATTAAGCTGTTGATCAGCTCATTAGTTGCTGAAAACACATTTTAGTTGTGAAAATTACAAACTAAAAAATACACACTTTTGGAGAAATGTGTTACAATCTTTGGATGGATCCCAAAACAAATCATTGGTTCTGCTCCAAAAGACCAAAAAGCATCAAACACCACCTCGTTTGTGTTGATTGAAGGACGGGAAGTGCTCTAACCATGAGTGATGGACAGATGAAGGTTACTTAAATACATAAGGGTTCAATTTACAGGAATATGATTAGATGTAATGATGAAAATCTTTAAAGGAAGATTAAGAAAACAAGTGAAATAGAGGTTTTTTGATGTGTTGTCCACCATGTAACTGTAATACTACGTAAATCTACTCTATTTACCTGAATAACAAAATGGATATTTTTTCTTTGACTCCCAAACAATCAGTATTTATTATATTTACATGCATTAAGGTCAAAGACAAGGGCAGGATGAGGAAAAAGGTGAAGCTTGTAGGCCAGGAACAACCGGAAATGCTGAGGCAGGCTTAGTGGTCATGGCTGTTTAATAGATGATTCATTTGACTCTTAAAGTTGTATTTCAGTTTTTCCATTAGGGAAGTGAAAAATTGAGAAAATGTGAAATAAATATCCCCAGTAGCAATAGATGGCAGCTGAGAAGACCAAAAAAATCCCAGACTAAAGTGTTTAGAAAACTAAATAGTGAAACTCTGTATCATTCTGTAGCATCACCATGTATGATATAATTATATAACCACCAATATAATTATTGACAAGTACATAATTGACAAAGAAATCCTGATTTCCTTTTTTCATTTTATATTTTGGGAACTAATTTTAAGGCATAAAAGTAAGAGTTGATTTGTATTGAAATCATACTATATATAGGTAAATATGGTATTTTCTAATGAAAAAGATATATCAACACTTCTTATTTCGTCTTATTTTTTAAAACTTTTTCATTCGATTACTCAACAACTTTTGGAAGCTGATAGTGGCTAGTCTTCTTAAAGTCAGCATTTGAAATAAATGAAATTGTTGGACGTGACAACTTTCAAACTCTCAATGATGTCTCTCCAGTTACCAAACTTCTAATACTTGGCATCAGAAAGCTGCTTTAGCTTAATTGCCTTCAATATTACATATCACACCTCTTTGGGGCAATACACTGAAATCACTAAGCAAGCTTAGCTTACATTTTTTTCTGTCATGATAATTTTTTTCTCTTATTTTTTCATAAATTTCTTGTGAATGATCTGTTTTCACTTTGATGTTTAATTTTGTGGAAACTATTCCATATTTTCTGAAAACAGTTAATTCAATGGAATGTTTTTTAAAGGTGCAATATATTTTACTTACATTAGGAAGAAAATAGTCCTATTTTTTGCATCATTTGGGACTTGATTGGAATGTCTGCATGTGCATGGCATAATACGTAATGATCTGTTGACATGTTCAATAATGTTTAATTATTTAGTTCATTGGTTAAAAATTCACACTGAAGCATGGGCATTTTTGAATTGTGTCATAATTGTCGAATGTTTTTGTAGTAAAATGTACTTTTGAATTTTGTTATAAAATAGATTTTGAATGCTCAGTTTTGTTAAGTAAATGGAAATAATTATTGATATTTAAATGTTATTTTACTTTTTAAGAATAAATATTCTGCTAGTATATTCACTCCAGATGTTTGTAATTAGTGGGGGGAAAGTGAAGGTACATACATTGCTAAATATTAAATGAGAGAATTGTACTCTTGTTTTCTCTTTCTGATCTTCTTGCATTCTGGGTGTCTTTTCCACAAAAACTGAAAATCTAGAACATACTGGTACATCAAAGTGCAGAAAGTATTCAGGAAAATTCTGGAAATTTTGTTATCAGTTTGTTTACTTTTAATACCACTTGCAATCAGAAAGGAGTGAAAGAGAGATTGAATTTTAACTTCCATGTGGAAATGAGATGCAGATGGCTAAGCTATTGAAAGATGCTACTGTAATAAATGAAAACATTGATGCAACAATGTAATATGTATAATTTGATTGATGGGGTGTGTAATTTGAAACAGTTTTTGAAGTCTAATTTAATAATTTACCTTCCATTATATTGTGAATATCTTAATGTATCATGGATATTAAAAGGTGTGCGTATGTGTAAGTGAATAAACACATAGTTAGTGCACCAATTTCTACCCTCTCTCTTGCTGTGTCCGTAGGATCAATAGAATATTGTAATGCCAGATATTGGCACTTTGTTTTTTACATTCCTTGTTTGTCATTCAATTTGCTCTGGTCACAGGGCAACTACTTGGTTAGTTTGTTGTGTAGTCATTTTGCACAATATTCAGTCTCGGGTATCAAGCAGTAATTGAGTTTTTTACTAATGGCAGATTAGTCTCAGTGAGTTTAATCAGTGTTTGAATTCTGAGTTTAATTTTTCACTGCTAAGAAATGAACTGTTGGTTGGTTGGTTGGTTGGTTGCTTTGGGCAAAGGAAAGAAGATCAATTCCCAATGGTTTAAAAAAAGGTCATAGCTTTGCTTTTTTTTAGTATTCAAAGAGAATATTATAATTCATGTTATTGAAAGAAATTCTATAGCAACTGTACAGTACTACAGCAACTTACTGGCCACAGTGGATAGTGTTATCAATATGTAGGCATATGAAATGGTCTGTCAAAGTATGAATAACCCTTTTGTGTAACAATGCCTCTGGTACTAGAATACTAATTTCAAGATGTAAAAAATAGGTGTGAATATGAAAAGACTATATTGAAAACAAGGTTATTGTTTTATTTATATTACCCTTATCATTTTTACGGTATAACTGTAATTGGTTCATTGTTTTGTGTGAAATGTTGTGTTAAGATTTGGATCTTGATAATATTCTGTAATTAGTTGTATTACTGTTCGTTGAATATATAATTCTCTGCTTTCCTAGCTGGAGCGTTTGCAAGCAGAAAATGCTTCAGAGTGGGGACGCCGTGAGAGGCTGGAATCAGACAAGCAGGCTCTGGAAAGAGACAATAAGAAGCTACGTGCAGAACTTAGAGATCTTCAGGAACGGTTAGAGAGACGTGGCAGACCTACATCACAGACTGATGCTGATACAAGGCAACTTCAACAACTTGCCCAAGAACTCGCTGATCGCACAAAGGTAATGCGTTTGCTTGATAACTATATTATTCTTTGCATCACAAGCAGAATTCAACATATGACTAAAGAAATATGTATAAATGGGTGATATTTAATATTTATTGTTATACTTTCAATGGCAGGTAAGAAAGTATGTGCTGAATTTGTTTGCATACAAGATTAGCTCTTGTTCTCAAGGCTATGACTTGTATTTAGCACCATTACAATGATTTTTGTTTGATATATGAATCTATTAAAAATTAGGCCAGATAAAAAACTGAATATGATTTTCTGTTTGATATTTTATGGCTAAAATGAAACACCTTTTTTGTTTATAACATTCTATTATTAATTTTGTGAAGGAAATTATTAGTTTTTGAATATCAGTATTTTCTTTGGTTTATTTCTCTATGTGCTTTGAAGTAATTCAAAATTTGGCCATAAAGAGTTAAGTGGCGAACGATATTTCAAGACGTTTTCAGTGTACGTGTGGCCACGAAACATGTTAATGTGAAATGGAGATATTGAAGTTAAAGGAGTTTTCTTTCCTTCTTGGGATTTGGCCACCCTAAATATTAAAGACTACTAAACCAAATATTTGCGATAATTCAAGTGAAAGAATAACTGTCCAAATAATGTTGTTAATTGTTTATGTACCAATTGTTGTATTGGATACCAACTATCCAAAAAAGATTAACTCCTCATACTGAAACTGTAATCAATAACAATTTTTGTGTACTCCTGGCCAAGAATTATTTGTGATTGTTAGACTCCGGATGTTTGTGACTTGTTTTTTGTTTTTTTTCCCCTAGTGTTATTTCCATGGAAAATATAAGCATGAATTTATCTACAATGACTAAAATATGCAATTTTCATGTGTATTTAATATAATAGAGTAATATTTTAGCTTTTTTTAAACTCTTTGGTCATATTCCATTAATTTTTCATATTATGATCGTAATTTTTCATGCTTTTTCATCATATTTTTTTATCTTGATTCCATTTCTGCATACTTGCTTGCAGTAGTCTTAAAGGGACTTTTCGTATCTTCTAATTGTTATCTAATTTCTTACAATTGTTGTTGTGATTTAGGAGGGTAAGCTATACTGAAGGAGAAAAAGAAAGCCTTGAAAGCACCAGATGCGTAGGAAGAGTTGGTTTAGTTTTGTCAGGTCAACTGCTTTTATAAAATTTATTTAATAACTTTGGCAAGTAGAATTTTCTTTACAGGATGCCAAAGGAAAAGAGGTGAATTGTGAAAGTGCTAGATTTTAAAAGTTTATTTTAACAGCAGAAAGATTTTTAAGGTACAAGGCATGTTTATGGTCCTATTTTTATACTTTTTAAGTCATAAATGATTGCATATTTTTAGGTCATAAACATCTGGGCCCAAATGATTATTGTATGAATTTGATTGTGTTGGGCTAATACTGATACTAATTTCTTTTGTTGTTTGAGTTGACATGAGTTTTGCACCCAGAAGAATTACAGGATGATAAATCAATATTTTCTTTTTTAATTTTATGAAAGCTATTATTTTTTTAAATCAGACCAGATTTCTTGCTGTAAGTTTGTTTATTTTATGTCATTTGCACGCAGGTAATTGGGAAAAACTTTACTTGCAATATTTTCTTGAATATAGTTTGGGTTTTAAAAAACTAAACTAAACTGCATGCCTCAGATGTGATCTCTTTAAAGTCAAAATCAAAGTAGCTACTGAAGAGGAAAGAATTGCATTGTTGACTCCAAATACATACCATAGTACACATACAATGGCAAAATATATGTATGAGAAAGGAAAGAAAGAAGGTGAACTTTTGCATCATAAGCTTTTGCAATTCTTGCCAAAACTGTATCTAACGACAAGTTCTTCTACAAGCAAAAAAGATGGATGTTCAATTTGACAGTGCACAACCTCTTAAGTCCAAGTCACTACTACACAAATAGGAGAAAACCACCACAACAAGAGCAAATGAAATTGCTTATTTATAACATTGCGTATTAAATCTGCCGGATGAAATACACAAAGTTACGTTGTATATTCAGTTCATGTTACTCATATATCTTCATTATATGTTAAGAACTTATTAGTGTAACTCACTATAAGTTAAGAATTTAAAAATAATGATATTGGTTAATGTTTCTTCATACAAACAGTCAAAAGCCTACCTTTAAACTAATGAATCACACCTTCACCAGTGGCGAGGTGTCCGGTCATCAATAGATGTAGCGATGATGAAGAAAAATAATAAAAAAAAAAACATTTTTAATATTTTAGGCAAGAATTGAATAATTAATCAGTTTATAATTATATTTAAACAGTAATAGTTAGGTGACATTCCTTTTTAAGTGGTCAAGAAATCAAAAAATTGAACATTTCAGAAAAATTCATACTTTGCACATAAATTCCCTTTCATACTTTCCCTTGTGTTTTAGTTGTTGAAAATGACTTTTTAATTTTCTTGTACAAAGTTCACAAGTGGTGGACATTTTTATTTTAAGCTATGTGTGTTTTTGTGTTTATAGACATTTATGGTTTTGTAACTTAGTGGATGCTAACGGTGACGATTTTTAAACTAAAATTTATTAGATTCAGTTAAAAATGGACTGCAAATTGACTGTATTATTTACTTACTTAATATGTTTTTAGTTGTGTAATATTTGCAACCACAACTTACCAAATGTGAATGAACAGTTTTCAACTTTCAGAGAGACATTTTTTAAAGAAGTTGACTCATGCTTTTAATTTTTCTGTGTTTTTACAAATATCATTGTTGTTACTTCATGTTAAATATCAGTGGCAGTGCACCACTTGAGAGTTACATACTTCTAAAAATTCGAATTTAGGATTTTTCCAATTATTATTTTCAGAGGCTCCTCAAAGTAGCTTTTAAAAGAAATTGTAAATTTACCCCCAAAATGCATTGTATTCAGATAAGGAAAAAGTGGTGACAAGGAATGAATCATTATCATATTTTCTAGCCAATTGAACTCAAATCTACCGTGCTTTAAAATAACTGATAATACTTTAATATAAACAAACACAAATGTTGCCTAATGTGGAATTTTGAATATTACTTTGGTGCCATTTTAACTCTTATGTAAATAAAAATAAGGCCATGTTCTTGTCTGAACCATTAAATTTAAATTGGTTAAAAAGTGAAGTGAAATAATTATAGACGTCGACTTAATTATAGACGTCGTTTTGTGGCTTCCATCCAGCAGACAACTGATGATGATGGCTAAGCCATCGAAAGCTGCTCTTAAATAATATTGTTGGCAATGACAACGTCTATAATTATTTTATGAAAAATGCCAACGATAACACACCACACCTATAAAAAGTGAAGTATAATTTTCTGTCTAGGATATTAGAATTACATTTAATTTCAATACCAGTGAAATATATTCAAATTGAAGTAATAGATTTCTTGCATTCTTCAAAAAAACTGAATTAAAATTGCTATTGTGTTCCTTATTAGCCTTTTTGGCCAAATTACACATTCTGTTCAAAGAATTCTTTGCAGAATTTGTGGAATTTATCATCAAAGTTATAGTTAATCCTAGTTAAATCTAAGTGTTCTAAAATGTATTGATTGAATAACAGTGAATGGTGGCAACAATAATTTTATACAGGAAATTTAGTACAGATATCTCCCTGAGAGATGTTAGGAAGAGTGAATTAACTGCACTGCAATGTGAGAATACTCATGATCAGAAATACTATGCATTTCCTTTAATATTTTCTTTTCAGTATTTAAACATGTCATGGAGGTGACTAATGTAGCCTTTTTTATGGACCAGTACATACTACCCGTATGCAATCGCAGACATTTTTGCTACATCATTCGAAAAACTGCAATTCAGTAACTAGTTTTTTGGTTACACATGTAGATAAAATTCTTTTAGAATTGAGCTCAAAAAATGTGTGCATTGTGAAACTTCATTTATGTTGTGAAGCAAAACAACAGACCATCTCAGCATTGGTTAAATGAATTAGGGGAAACTGGACAGGAAACCTGACTGAGATGAGTGGGGAGGTTTTGAAGGGTATTCTAAAATGTTTGTGCCAAAGGTCTCCAAACGTATTATTTTCAAAGCGTTATGAAGTAAATAAAGAATATAGTGTCACATTTCTTTACCTTCCTTTTATTTTCATAATAATGTTCTGTTTTACAGGAATTGGCTGATGTAAAACATTCATATAACAAATTGAAGAAAGTTCTTCAAGATAAGTCAACCGAATTAGCTCATGCTGTTCGTAGAGCTGAGCAGTATGAAGCAGAAGTGAAGAGATTGAGAGGACGAGTGGAGGAACTGAAAAGAGAGTTGTCAGTTGCTGAAGATGAGGTGGATAGCGCTACTAATAATATTAGGTATGCTGTTTTGTTTGTTTTTATTTTAGTATAGTCTTGGTATCATAATTGAAGAGCCTTCGGCAGGCTTATGAAGCATGTGGAGGAGACTTGCAGCCAGGGCTGGCTTTGCATCATACTGGTGTATGCAGTTGATATTGATTGGAACATGAAGCTTAATAAGAGGAGTTTCTTATGTTCCTTGTGTTGCCCGGTAATGTGGTTTCCATCTTTGAGTGGCAGTTGAGTGTGGGTGTCTTCTTGCAATTCATCTCAGTCTACTCTGTGCTGAAAAGGGAGTTATATTTGGTTCTGCTTCCCAAGTTGTCACAGGCATTGTTTTAAAAGTCATTGGCTCAGCATCTTTGGTTTCTCTAATGCTCTCATTCAGTGGCTTTTTAATCAGATCTATACATATTCCGATGTGTGCTCTTGGAAGCCGGTTTTTGATTAGCACTCGTGTTTTGTGGATATTTTTCTAGATATTTTTTATGTCAATCTGTCCTGTTGCATGGCCTTGAGGGCATTGTTGCACACCTGTAACTTTTCATCAAGTTGTGGCACTTTGTTCATAGAGCAACCCACCACCTCCACATTCATCCAGGTGATATCAAGGTATTTGTTGCTGTGTCAGTTGGCAGTTATTTCCCATCAGAGGGAGTAGGGTAATTTTCGATTCAATTATGCCTTATTTTCCATGGTGAGGCCACGATGCCTGCTCTTCTGTGTGACCACACAAATTCTACTATGTTCCTTTTGTCTGGCAGAGAAAGGAGGTGACCAAATGTGTGATTTGAGTTTTTCTCAGAGGCTCCTTTTAGGCTTGAGGATCGTTTACATGCAGTAAATCTACAACATGGGACAGCCAGCTGTACTTCTCTTCCATTGGAAGGCGTACAAAGGATTTTTTTGCCTCTAAAAATCCATGTCTTCGATCAGGTTTGAACCTGTGAATGTGGGTAGTCAGAAAATGCTGTTTGCTGAGCTATTTTGGCTCTAATATTCTCTATTTTAACATCCAGATACTATACTTGCAAGATTTATTTTTGAACTCCTAGAAATTTGTTAAGTAATGTTTATTTTTGCGAAGACTCTCCACAAACACTTACCAATAACCTATGAAAAGGGGTACTTGCACACAAAAGTTTATGATATGGGATACACACATCCTCAATCTCCGTAGTTCTACGCGAGTTCAAATTCTACCTTAGCAACAACTACAGTCCAGAGCGACTGGAGGGGTGGGAAGAAGTGATTTTTGCTATCTCAAAGGCTTAGGGGTCATCGATAAATGATGTAATGCTTTGTAAGCAGGGCAGGGGTTTTGAGGCCACATTGCAGGGCATTGCACAGGAGTAGGGGGTCATGGTTTTGTGGTACATAATGCTGACATTTATTTTTAAAACTTCATCATTTGTATCAGGTTTCTTTAGCACATCTAACACTTCTTCCACATAAAGAGGTCTTCAACATATTCTCCATGAGAATCGGGTTTAAAACTAAATCATTCATAGGACTTAGCATTAACATTCATCCTGAATACTAGAGGCGAGGATCTGTTGACACTCCTAACTGGCATCTCAAACTGTTCACAAACAGTACGTATGTCTTCTTTGACACACTTCATGTACTACTAAGTTAAATGACAAATTGCATTAATTCCAAGACCCGACAAGTCTGATTATTTACAAACATTACTGGATTGTTTCTGCTGGAAGTTCCTGCCTATACTGTCCTTATAGTCAGCAACCTATCCATTCACTGTATAAAGTTCTTGAACTAGGATTATATCTCGTCTTTGAAATTGCAGATTACTTTGATGTCAGTCATTGCGGCAATGGCTCATCCAGCATTTATTTGACTTTCCATGACTTTGTAGACCATAATCAGTTGTTGCAATTCCTATTTAGGTAGCATATTGTAGTTCTAGACCTTATTACTAATTGCTTTTATATCACTAATTGCTTCCTTTTAGCTCTCACAATGTGAGAGCATTCGCTGCATGAGCACACTGGCTGTGCATTCTCCTTTATGTTCGCCTGCACAATGAGCACAAGCCCACTTCTCTGCACACATGACTTTGGGTGCCCAAACATTAGGCAGTTCAGACACCACATGGTCACCACATATGTGTACAGTAGCATGGATAACTTACCGTGTCAGCATAGAGACTGTTGCAATGTTTCCAAGGTCAAGAGGATACTCTGAGAATCCTGCTCTTATATAGCAGTTTTCATTGTCTCTTCCTATTTTAAATAATACTTTTGTTTCTTTAGCGTCTTCGTCCAGAGTGTTACCTTCAGTTTTGTATTTGTGTGTATCATTCATCATCTCAGTCTCATGCATATTTCTAGAAGTGATTTTTGGCGAAAACGTTTTACTTAGTTTTTCTTCAACATGAGGAGATCTAAACAAACACTCTCTAACAGCTTCTGCTGCATCTTTAAGTTGCATCTTCTGCTACTAAAATGACCCTTTTTGCATTATATTTTGTGTTTTTTATTCTTAACTTCTTATCTTTGGTCTGTTTACTAACTTCTTATAACATACATACGTGATCATGCTGCTTCTGGTATCTTTTATCTTTATAAGAAGTACATATTGCACTGCTTTCTCCTCTATTTTTCTTTTTGTTATTAAGACATCTTCAACTTTCTATGGTACTAATCTTACCACACCTGTAATGATTGTTTCAAAACAATCATTGATTCAATTCTGGTCTTCATTAGATTAGTAATATCTTTAACTGTCTTTCTGGCTGAGCGTTTAATGTCTTCAATGGTGAAGATAGATAGTTTCAGTTGCACCTATTAATTTTCTTGGACTTAATTTTTGTCAGTATTAAATCTTTATCAGCAATCTGTAATTTCAATATTGTGTACATTCCTATATTGTTTAAAAATTACAGCTTTAATAAAAGTAGAAGTGCACCTAGACTGTATCAAATAAAAATAAAGTTTTAAAACTTGTGGTTATTTCATTTTTATGATTTGATGTAGAACTTGGAGAAAAGTACATTTGAAAGTAAGAAATGTTTTAGAAAGGGAAGGAATTTGTTTTCTGACTTGACAAATTATCCTTTGTACAGGAAATTACAACGAACAAATGAAGAACTTCAAGAACAATTGGAAAGTTTACAGTTGCAAGTCGAACACCTGCATTCAAGGTATGGTTAAAATAACTCCTCTTGAATAACAAACATTACATAGGTCATTTGAAAAGTATAGAGTACATAATTACCCGGTGTAATTACAGTTGGTGTTGCTTACTTATTTACATATTATGTACAATTAATTTTTTAGCATAAACATTACAATAGGAAATCGGCCACCTTCAACAAGACACATTGTAGTTTGTACAGGCTCAAAACACCTTTACACATTTTTGTGATTGTTTTTAATTTTAATGTATATATGATACAGAGAAAGTGTTGTAGTAAGTTAAGGTTTCTTTTAATGTGAGTCAATCAGTATGATTAATAAACTGTATTTATTTACTCATCTCTGTGGTACACATTAATTGTTTTGAGTATATGACCTCATCATAAAGTTATCTAAAAAATGTTCAAATGAAAAGTGTTGGAATATAATACAAGTCAAAATTAATACAGCCACAGTACAGTGTTGTACATAAAATTAAAAAGTTAAAAAAATGTTATATTATTCTTAGTTGCATATTGAAATTCCAACAGGCTAGGAGTTAGCCTGTTACACTTGTAAACATATGCTATTGAGTTCATATATCACCCAGGGAAAATGTTTTTTTTTTTTGGGGGGAGGGGAGCCTTTATTGTTACGATTGATCAAGTATTTGAAAAGTGATGATGCAAATATTTCCTCATAGTACATGACATATTGTTTTAAATGCTTTTTTTGGCATTAAATAAACAAACATTGCATTATAGCTAATGGCACAGACCTTTTTTGGGGTCATATTACATTAGTGACCCCAAGGTGACCCCATTAGGTTAGTCACTCCCATAGTACTAGTTTGGAGCAAATTTTAAAGGTCTGGTGGACTTCAAATGAAGAGCCACAAGAAAGTAAAGGATCCTTTTGAAATTCCCAGGCTCTTGAGTTCAACCAGTTTGTTGAAGAACTCTTGTTTTGGAGAAAATCACCTGCATGGCTGTGGCACTAGGCAGATCACAGGCTGAGCGATAGACTTAGATATAAACGCTTTTTCTATGTCATTGACCCCAAAATGCATACTTATGTCAATCTATCAAAATTGATGCATTTTGCTGCATTGTTAACTGACATATAAGAGTATATACTAGTATAAAGAAGAATGAAAAGTGCTTAAGTATTGTTTTTCAACCATTTCAAAATTCACATTGCATGACTTATAAATTGTTCAGAAGTCTGCAACAGTAAGGATAAGTGGTTCATGCATCATCATGTAACTTTTTGAAGTAGTAAAGTGAAGAGTTTTGTTGGTTGAAAATAAGAAAAGCATAAAAAATTGAAATTTTTGACAAAACCACAAGCACTTAGGCAAAAAACAGCAGGAGAAATAGGAATGGCTCAATAGTTGTTCGGAAGGCATCAAGCACAAGACTTGAGGCACCAAAGAGCTGGAAGGGTAGGTGCCCAGGTCTTCATGTGACCTTCATGGAAATTATGCTCACTGGCAAAGGAAGCATGTTTTCTCGTAAAAATAAGTAATGATAGTGTACATTAGAGTCACATTATTGCACACCACTTAATTTTTTTAATATTTTTTAACTCGTTCAAAAATATATTGAATTGAAAGGCAACACCAATGGCATCCTTGAGTTTCATAAATTCCATATAATGCTGATTATCATCCCTAAAAGTTTGAAACTGCTAATGATCTTGCTTATATTTCTTTGCTGATATCTGGCCTAATACTTCACTAAATGCTGCTTTGGAAATTCTGTGAGTCTGAAAACTAAAAGAAAATAATGAAATGAACAGTAAACTGGATGTACTCTGCAGTAATATCCTTCTATAATAGGGATCTGTTTATGGCAAAATATTCTGTACTTAGCGAATGCCCTTTGTATTTGTTACAACTAATATATAAATTCATCATTACATTTTGGAAATAACAACTGTTAATTACATCTTTGCTCTGTGTGAATGTTCCAATTTGTTATCCTCTGCCTAGCAAAGAAATAGTTCCAGTGAAGAGAGAGGGTTCTCCCGCATGAGTTCAACGTACTAATTGTACTCCCCAACATTAATGTGATCCTTGGGAGCCAGCTTGTTCTCGGTTACCCTGTGAGTGGAGGGCTTTGTTCTACTTTTCAAATTTGAATGTTCATGTTGTGTGAATGCTTTCTTTCTTTTATTTTTCATTTCATGCCTTGTTTGTGAGTTTTTTGGAAAGTCTTTACATAAGAAAGTAAGTATTTTTTTTAGTCAGGTTTTTTGTATAAGAAAAATAATACAAAGATTATTTGCGATGTGAGTTCCTGTGTGTGACCCTGAAATAAACATAACAAAACTATATAACATTAAATTAAAGGAACACATGGTTATTTTGCAATAAATTAATTCAATCATGCCAAATAAAGTATCACATATTATTTTATTTAAATTTGATAAAAAAAAATGGTCTACTAGTTCTTGGCACCCATGTATGCAACTTTATCTCCATTTATGATTACGTTACGCATGGCTTTAATGGTGAAACTGTTAGCATATTCGGTGGTTATACTCAAGTTTGGAGGTTCAAACCCGAACAAAGTCATGGATTTTTAATGGCAAGAAAATTCTTCAGAGCAGAAGAAAAGCCGACTGACCCAGGTTGCAGATTTACTGTATATAAAAGAGACTCAAACCTACGAGAGCAAAATTCAAATTGTTTATTTTGTGATCTGAGTGATTCTTTCTTTCTCTGCTAGATGATGAGAGGATCAAAGGGAAATTTAAATTTGCATGATCTGGTGGGGGAAGGGTCTCTCTTGACCAGAATCATTCTAATATTGCTAGTTGAGGTTAAATTGCACAGAATTTAAAAAAACATCTTTAATTTTGTTGTGAAAGATTATTTTTTCCCTTCAATTTCATTGTAAATTTATTTTGGGTTCTATACTTTTCTGCCCACCCTTGCTGGGGAGGCGGGTACCCAAACGAACTAAATTTCCAAAAATGTAATAGAAACATCAAGAAGGTCTCATGTTCTAGATAACTGCTTAAGATACATCATTCGAGTGTCATCTATCCCCCTTCATTTCCCACATTCTCCATCTATCCTCCTCCTGTCCCTCTGATACACTGATACACCCTCATCATTTCTCCATCCATCCATCCAAATTCATGTCCCTTGAGCTCAACTGTCTCAAAAGTACTTGTGATCCTTAAGGGCATGAAACCATACTTTGAAGGGCTGAGGTTTACAACGATGCCGAAGTTTAATAATCTACTACAATGAAGGGGACCCACGCTTTAAGTCCATTCTGATCAGGTGCATTGGTTGTGCGGGGTGGGAAAGATTGCAATGACACATCCGGCGCGGAAAGGCCATGAAAACATCTGATAATCGTACCAAGACTATTCCTTTGCAAGTTGCGCCAAATTTTCGACAGAGAAACTTATTGCCATGCCTTGGTAAGGAAAAAGTGGATATATTGTTAATACTTTCTCCAAAACTGAAATCTGTCCGTCCCTTTTTGTCAATCCTAGCACCTAGGATTGACAGCCAAAATTGATATTCCCCAAACTATTTAAAGGAACTTGAGACCCTGCAAGTTTGAATTTCGATTTTTCCCTCACCGAGACTCGAACTCAGGTCCTCCAACGTTCACTCGCCGTGCGCCTTATTCCTGCACCTTGGAAACGCTCAAGTCTTGTTTCCACCCAATTTTGTCAGCACACAATTTTGGAAAATTCAGAGAGATCAAAGAAGATGAGACCTAGACCATTCTTTAAAGTGTCTCTTTTTTATATATGGAAAAAAAATTGAACAGTTTTTAAGAAAAATGTTCTTTTTGTGATTTGCATTAATTCCAACCAGAAGCTACATGAAAACTATTCATTTTTAATTTTTTTAAATTGTACATGAACTTTTTAGTGAGCTGATGTTCAAATTTGCAAATTTTAATTTTCCACGATCCATTTGTTACCCTTGAGAAATATCAGTTTTGAATGTGACAGAGGCATTTCGCGCTGGCACAAGTTGGACATTGTGAGAATTCCTTCTCATTGTTGGGTCATGTAGCTGTATGAAACCCAGTTTCAATTGTGGCATGCATGTTTATATATTAACTTAACAAGAATTGTTTTTCGTACCTAATGTTCCACAATTTGCAATAAGAAGAGACAAGATTTGCATGCTAATGTTTATTTTTATTTAAACTTTGTAGAGCTTCCAAACTTTGTAAATGTATCTTTCTTGACAAATTCATTTTAAAAATGCATTTTTTCTTATATGTTTGCATGTTTTGTACGTAGGCATACTAGTTTTTTAAGTTATAACTGTGTGACGTACTATGGGGAGAAGTGCATTCTCTACAAGTTTCCTTAAATTCTAGGTATGCTACCCTAACCCAGAACAACTTGAATTCTGAATACAAATGGAAATGAGGGGTTTTGGTAAGAAATGATGAGAAAATATTCGCCAAGCATATACGCCAAACAAATTGTCCATTGTTGCTTTAACAACACTGGAATGACAACTTAGTACACTTCACTTTTCCCACGATTCCAGCAGTCCATATTGGAAAAAATATTATAATTATAATAATAATAATAATAATAATTATTATTATTATTTTTATTATTATTATTATTATTATTATTATTATTACTACGTGATCCTTATCATCCAACGCTAACGTTGTCGAGATGGGTCAGTCCATATCCTGACGGTGGGAGCAGAGAAGGCTCTTACGCTTTTCTTCTCCATCTTTCATTCTCTTGCTTTTTATTTCATGACTCCTTATTTTTTTATACAATTTTCTAAAATAGAACACTTTTTTAATAGTATCTAAATGAGATTGTCACGAATTTCACAAACCCTCACTGGTAGGTTTTGCATTGTGGTTTCTTTACTTCTTTCCTATTTTGATACTTCAATTTTTTTAAAGTCATTTATATCCTCTTAAAGAAAAATATATGGGATTCTGGGAATGTTCAGTCGGTAATATTGGCTCAAGATAGTTGCTAGAAAATTATCTTTTAGTTGTGGTCTGCCTGTGTGAATGCAATTACTTCATTTTCAAGTACATTCTAATTTAAAGTCTCATCGTGTAAAAAGTGCTGCAAATGTGGCAAAAACATTCATGTATGCAGGTATGTTTCAGAAATAATGTTTGTTTTTTTTTGATGCAGGATACGATCTTCCTCAGCAGTCCCACGTGTTTCACCTAGAGCACCAGTGCTACACAGTCGTGATGGGAGCGATGGAGATATTGATGACTACTGACTGATCTCTAACCCCTGTTTATTGTGTTGGATCTAGTGGTTGTCCCATTTGTGTGTTCTTGTCTTGTCCTAAAGAAGTTCATCTTATGATCACAATATTTTACTTACCTTTTTTGTGTTCATCATAAGTTATGAATATTCTAGAAAAGTCCATTTATAATTAGTCGTAATTTTAAGATTTCTTTATACCAAAGAAATCAAACCACAGTAAATTATTCCTAAAATATAAAGAAGAAAGTTATTAGATTCATACTAAGCAAAAGAGGCATGGTCTCCATGATACTGAGAGCCCTACTAGTTTTATGAAACAGTTTACATTTGTTAATACATTCCTTCAAATCAGCGCTATTGTATTTGGTTTTATTGCTATTTAATTTTTATATTTCTTAATGGAACAAATTTCTTGTTAACCATTTTACTCTCGTCAGTACATGCAACTAGTAACTTATTGGCCTCATGACTGCATTTTACCTGATACAGGTGCTGTTGAGTGTACTGTGTATTCTCTAATTTATTGTTTCTATTTTTTGATGCCTTATAAACACTGAGAGCTACAAAAAAGAAGTGTACTTTTGGAATAGTAGCAAATGGATTTTATTGAATTCTCTGCTACTACAATAAAAACAATTAAGCAATATTCATGTTTTTTTCTTTAAGTGTCCATAGAGATACCAGAAAAATACCAAAACTAACAATTGTGAAGTGCAGTAAATGTGAGTGTGCAGCTCGAAATATTTACCACTGCGCTGTGATGCAAGGTGTATAAACATCGACCTCACAATTCTATTGAACTGCTCTCTAAGCTAACCAGTTTGTTTCACTGCTGGGTGCTCAAGTGTCCTCTCAGTCACTGGACTGCTAACCAAGTTCACCAGCATTCTTGATTACTTACTGATCTCATCCTAATTTGGGTAAGCATTCTACTGGCTATGCCAAACTCAATGCCCCCTATGTGTGATGGCAATGTAAACAAATTTAGTAGAGGTTGACACCAGCACTTTTGTAGAGAAAGGTGGCCAGGGGTGGATACAGCCGAACATTAGGGAGAGATAGCGAAAAACTCATATCGGAGACATATTATTATTCACAAATAATTATATCAGGCTATAGGATGCTTATTTCGAAAACGATGAGCAATTAATGAAGGCGATGGCAGTAGTTGTATTGAGTTAGAGATTATTATATTATCTTATTGTGTTATTATATGGCGCGTGATAAAGAGTAGCAGAGGAAAGGGTATGTATTAGAAAGCTAGTTTCTGAGCAAGATAATGAAAGATATGCTGTATCAGATTCTTGAAGCAAGGACTATCACGTGAAAACATTAAAGAAAAACGTCAGAGTCAATCCAAAGCGATTAAACAAAAAAAGAAAAAAAACAAAGAGATTCGTAAAAGAATCGAACGTTAAATTTTGGGAAAAAAATTCTGTTGACTTACTGGTAATTGACTTTCTGTGGGGGAAGTAGTAAATTGTTCGACTTACCCGCCTAGTCTACCCCACTTTTCTCGCACATCGGTATCTGTATGAATGATGACGAAATTCTTCGAGCCATAAACCGGCAAATACGTCATAATCCTCTATATTGTGGGCCGTATGGTGTCATTTTTTAATGATTTCTTGTAATGAAAAAAGTCTTTATTATTAACTGAATGCAAAAATTAATAGTGTTTACCAGACTGCAATATCCCTACACACCATATTTTAATTACAACTATATTTTTTGCCAACCCTTATAGAGATGGCTAAGGCAAAATGCGTTTGTAGGCTCGTTTGGAAAGGTCACAGGTTTGAATCTCGCCACGGGAGGAAACTAACGAGCCTGGTATATACTACATAGATGGCGACCTTATGTTTTCATTCTCTTCGTGACGCTCGACAAACTAGAGCCGCCATGTTTTTTGCAGCCAAACATGAAGGTGCCTTCTCTTGTATCAATATTAATTGTTTATTGCTGACTTTTCGCTGTATCTATTTTAAATATATAGTGCGTTTAGAAATAATAATAATTCAAATTTCTTGAGTATATTCGGCCAGTATAAAACTTTGAAAAATAGAAGTCGTTTAAACCACAAATTATCATTTTTCAAGTTTGCCCGCCTAAAATTTGTAATGTTTGTTTGCTTCTTATTGGCAACAACATTCACTTTTAGGCGTTATGACAACTACAATAAAGATTTCAACAGCTTCCATTGTTATAACTGTAAACCAAGTGCATGGAAAGTAACGTGTTTTTAAAGTTTCTCAATTCGTTTCCTTGCCATATTGTTATAACGCTTAAATGATTGTGTTTTTGGTCGTGAAACAACAGATAAGAGAATTTATATTACGCTGGCCCGCACCTATCAGGCTTAACCAGCGACAAACAGAACACTAGAATACTCTGTTTCTCCTCTTTTGCCTGCTTTTACTGCCAAACAAATGTCTTCAATTTGCTGTAAACATGGAGGCGCTTCAATCCCTCTAATGTAGTAATATCATAGCAGTTTGGGTAAAAACAGTGCATGGATCACAAAGAATCACCTTTCAAATTCTCTTCTCGTCCTCCTGCGGCGGCACGCGATAGCGCAAGTTTGGAGCAAAACGGCACCCAATGCACGGCCTGATGCACGTTGTGGGTGGGGACAAACATTTGTATCGCACCGTATGGATCGCCGCCCACCAAATCCGGCTATATTTCGACGAGTGTGAGCTTATCCCAAGTTGGGGTCGTAATAGTAGCAGGGTCGATCAACGAGCTACTAACCTGTTCAGAGCATCTTCTCCCTATTTCCGCTCTCATTTCCCCTCCAGAATCTAGTTGTACTATGCTCGAGCTGTGGCGATAAATAATGTAGGCAACAAAGCTTACCGAAGAACACAGCACGCTGCTTATGATGTTCATATTCTTACCTGTGTATATTTTATTTTCTTTATAACAGTGCTTACCTTTAAAACTAACAAACTCCTACCTTTTAACGTAAGGCTCTTACCTTTAAATCGTCACGCCAAATTGCTCTCGAGGGCGGTGCCCGCGAACTCTAGCTGAGCTACTTATCTTTCCTGTGACCTGTCACGCCTGCTGCTAGACGTGACAACATCCGTCTCAAGGCCACTTTTGCAGCCAAGGTCCCTTCCCCGGAAGTGGAGTATAGAAAAGTGGAAGGGAAAGATAATTTGGATGGGCCAGTTGCTAAAGAACCCCGTAATGGCAAAAGGCGACATGAACAAAAGTAGGTACCTAAGTAATACATCAATTTTAATTTACGTAGTTCTAGCAACTCCTGCTGTTAGCAAGTCCTTCGAAGATATTTTGGTCTCTATATTATCTCAATCTACAATTTTTGGAGAACTTTCAGTCGATTTTTGATTGTCATTATATTTTAAATCAAACACAATTGCATATTGTCCATAAACAGACAATACTTGAATAAAAAACCTCAGTTTTTATTAGTGCTCTTACAAAACGTCGTATAATGCTGCCACCTATTAAGGCTTTGTAATTCTGTACTCGAATGCTGCGAGCCACATCGCCAGACCTCAGTCATCGAACGGATATCAGAACGTGCATGTTTTTTCTTCTTTCTGTTATACTTTATGGTCGTTTCTTTGGCGTAATTTATTAATTTTTTATGGTAAGGTTCTTTACTACGCTTATTTGCAGTTTTTCTTTGGTAGATTCCCGTCCGTCCTTGCTCTGTATTGAAGAAATTCCTCTCTCCTTGCATATTAAATTAAAATACTTTTTATTTTATTCCTTCAGATTTTTCCATAATTACTATCTCGGTTATAATTCTTGCTATTAGAAAACAAATTATTATGGTTATTGTTACGATTTGGTTCTGATAAATGGAAAAACATGAAAATATTTTCTCTTCAAATAAATGTAATGAAACATTTTTTGGATTTTCTATAACTTAAAAAAATGTTGAACAGTTATTATTTTCTTTAACCATTACCTGTTCTGGTCAAGTGGCATTGTTAATAGAGAAACTGCAATTCGTTTTGGAAATAATGCTTATGATAATTTTGAAACAATAATTCCAAAGTTTACTTTTTAGAATATTTACGTTAATGAAAAAAGAGCAAAATCTGAGGAAATTACGGTTTCATAAAAAATATATTATTATTAAAGGGTGGTAAGAATTGTAAATAAATAAAATGAATTAAAACTTACAACGTCTATATAACAAAAATTGGACATTGTTTGCCCAAAAACCAAATTGGTATAAACTCCCTAATTCTATTTTAATAATGCTTAATACTTACTTATGCTGATGCAAATTAAAAGCACTTCTCTTCTTTTTTCTTCATTTGAGGAACAACTATTATTACTATTATTATGTGAATGAAGAGCAAAAAGAAGGAACAAAAAAGAAAAGAACAAAGAAATGAACACATTGAAGGAAAAATGAAATACAGTTTTTGAAAGATGTAGAAGCGATGATTAGCAAGCAAGCAAAGTATTAAACGGAAAAGAACTGAATTAATATGCAAATTAACTAGTCGAATTTATGGCGAACTAACTATTAAAATATGAAGTCTGTATGAAAAAATTAGCTAAGGATAAACTTTTAAATTGATGCAACAAAAAGAAGGTGTGTAAAAAACAGGATCAAGACCCAATAAACTTCGAATAACAAGTAAACAAGCATATTTAATAAGAATAGAATTAAGAGAAAATACACTTTCAATGTATATTAAATAAAAGTAGGTTTATGTATTTTTTTTCTATCAAACACAATAACTTTAATTAGAATGCAAGGTGATAAGAAACACTCATTGGAATATTTCCTATGATATTCATTAAGGATAATTATATTTTTTTATATTTTTATCCATTTTAGTTGTCAAATGTTCACCCGTTTATTTCTTGAATTAAACTATTTCACCCATTCTACAACATCAAAATGTTATGAACAATTAAATAGCAAAATTACATATTTTAAATTAATGCTCTTGAAACAATTTTATTTAAATTATTATTACTTACAATAAGTATATCGACTTTTTTGGTTAGCAAAATGTGCCTTGACAACCCTAAATCAAACATAAAAAATCAATCTTTCAATCAAAGAAAACAACCTATTTTCAATTTACATACAACTTTAACATACAACTGTTAGTCTGTAAGTACATACATTTTTTTTCAAAATTCGCCTTCTTTCACCAACAATTCATATGCAGTTCATTGATGAAGCAAGTATTTATAATTGATATTCCATTGTGATCAAAGAATACGACCTTTAAATTATAATCCCAGATATAAAGACATTTTTTACACATGAAAGAGATATCTTAAAATTTCCTTGTCCATACTCATTAAAAATTATTTCAACATTACATTACAAAGTTAGAAATCTACTAATACTAGTCTTTATATCTTCAGTTTTCAATATCTTCATTTTATTATACAATCCATTGTAAAAATATACATTGCTATCTCCTAAATATGACAGTAAAATAAATCCTAAGTATTTTTTTTTCTTTTCTTCTTTTTCCTTTTCTTCAATTACCCATGACGAGTTCATTCTTCAAACTGCCTTCATCTAAATAAAAAGGAAAATTTGGCAATCAATTTTTTTAACTCTGTAATGACCACAACATATTTTTGTTTAGTTGGAATTGCCCAAGAATTTAATAAAAGCAAAGATTAAAGTATCTTTTATAATAATTTCATCAGACCCCAATATTTATACATAATCTTGAACATTTGAAAATATTTTGAGAGGTTATTGCCGAGGACTTATTCCTTGTAAAAATTCATGTTTTATTTAAATTTCACCCTTTTGAACGAATTATCTTGTCTTTTGTCTAGTCACCGCTTCAGTTTTGTTAAACATCTTTTTGAAATTTGACCACAGAAACTGCCAAGAAACTGGCTCATTCCTGAGCCCCTGTATTACAGTATAGAAAGGGAAAAATATCGAATCACCCTCAAAATATAAACTAAGATTATTTTGGGTGTAAAATCCACGTTTAAGGTTCTTTGCAAGCACACATGTCAGGATGAAGGAGGTATATTCGTGCCATACGCTAGTCAAACACCCTTTATTACACTTATATATTACAATAAAACTGCTTGCAAAAGGTGACAGAACAAATTGAATTTTTATTTGTAAATAGTTTGAAACAGACGTATTTAATTAGACCTAGAATAAAAATGTTTCAAATAAATTTACTTCTCTAATGATTTCTATTTTCGTAGGTTAACTCTGCCTAAAGCAGGTAAGTTGGCATCGGCTCTGTTCCTTTTCCTTACTTTCTGCTTGAATAATAATTCATATTGTTAGTAATTGAAAAGTGAATCCAATCGACACAAATAGCTGGTATTGGGTTGGTACAAAGTTTTAAGTTCCATGTTTAAGGGACACATTCCCATTTAGGAGAAACTCTCTAAATACTTAATATTTAGTCAGTTGTAGGAAGACTAAAAAAAAATTCCAACCTTTACCAATTTTTGTAAAGAATTAGGGCTTTAACGAAATATCCTACAGTATTCTCTAATGTCCTTCACACTACACACCAACAACAAAGTTTAATTAAAAACTAATGTCGCCTTTTTTTGTAAATCATTTGGAAAATGTCGCAAGAAGCTTCAAGTGAAAAGTGCCGCGGCATCAAACAATCGATTATGCATATCAGTTTTGAGAAAATAGGCTGAATGTTTAGCTCTAAGTGCTGTTCAGAGACGAACGGACGATGGACAGACAAGACGTTTAGTCGATTTTTCCGGTACCCAAGAACACACTAAAACCAAGTAATTATGGCTACAGAAGATTTTTATCCTGAATTTAGGCAAGTTGGATTTATCTAAACTTTGCGTTTAAAGGCGATCTTTAATTAAGTTTTCTGCTCAAAACATACGCCGGTTTTTTATTTACATCACTTCTCTCTACCAGGCTATTAAGCCGGTTGCCGAGAAAGAAAAAATGAAATTCCTATAAAATTTGAAAATGAAAACTTTTTTCGGGGTGGGTAAACTGCATCCTCTTCTTACCGTCAGTGACTGCCGTGAATTAAAGAGCATGAGCCAACCCTACACATTCTGCGCTGTCCAAGAGCAACGTAATGCATCACCTCAAATCGATTCAATTTCGATTTTTCGGTATCAAGGCCTCGCCTTAAAACAGGACTCTTGCTACAACCACGCGTTAAAGATTTTTTTCTAAAATGTAGCAACTGGCATTATCCACTTTGCGTTCCCGTGCCCGCCTATAATAAGAGATTTTTCTTCCCTAAAATTTCTCGTTTTTTTTGCCGCATTTCATAATTATGATAAATAAAAGGTTTGTTTCTGGTATCAATAATTCTTTATTAAGCATATGAATCGTTTCGAATCGCATAGCGATCATCCTCAAAGCTAAAATTTGAACATACAAATATGTATAAACAGGATGAGACATTGCATGCAAGATGCGTAAGCAAAGTGCTTCTACATACCTTGCAGCTCCGGCCGAAAACAAAGTTCTGCGGATTTTGAGTGTGAGTGTTTTAAGAACACAGCCGTCGGCAGCGGGTGGGGGGA
>BOPP01000248.1:609140-692923 GCA_017312745.1 Gryllus bimaculatus
GGGATGGTGACATAGACTTTGTTAAATAATATATTTTATCGTGTCAGCAGGGCGCACGGTTACACCGTTATGTCTGGTTCATGTTTCTAAAATCAGTGAAATCATAGTAGGTTAAACTCCAAGGCTTCGACCCCATAATGGCCCCATTTATGGCTCGCGCCGGAAACGCAAACAATGAACTTAGAAAACGCTCTACCACGCAGGGAAGGTATGCGAAGGGGGGGAGAGGAAAGGGAACGGACCCAAGGGTGGTTTAGCGAGGAGTGTCGGGGAGACCAGGCGCGAAACTATAATACCTTAAGAATTCAGAAACAGGGAACGGAAAGAACTAGAAACAGTTATTTGTTATTACGTAGCAGTACGAGGCGACAATTAAGAAATCGAAGAAATCTTGCAGGATAGTGAGGCACAAGAATACAGAAAATTCTAAGAAACGATTATAGTAAATCTATTTGGGACGTTATCAGATCTTTGCGCAATAAAATAAATTCAAGTAATGAAATTCAGCAGACGCGTGGTGCAATATTTTTCTCGGACGTTCACAGTAGAGACATTGAAACAGGCAAGGTATTTTCACTGACCAGAGTGTGCCTGAATAGACGAACTCTAACCTGGACTGAAGTAATAGCTATTCTAACAATGAAAATAAGAAGGCAGTGGCGCGCGGACGGCATTCCAACAAATTCATTTCGGAATTGTGCACATAGACCAGAAAGTATTATGAAAGTTATTTAATGCAATTGCTGATTCCGGCTCGTATCAGAAACGTGGAGCACAGCTATCCTCCAACGCGATTTTTAAAAATATAAAGGGGATGCGAATTCGCCACAAAATTATCGCGGAATTAGTCTTTTGCCAGCGCTGAGACAAACTGTTCTGTAAAATACTCAACGGGCGACTGAGTGAATGGGCGGAAAAGTTAGGTAAAATATCAAGAATTGCAAGCAGGCTTTAGGAGAGGCTACGCGACAACCGACAATATATTTGTGTTAGATACCCTAGTAAAACAGGCGCTGGAGCGTAAACGGGGCCACTTATATTGCAGTTTTGTAAGATTTCGAAAAGGCTTTTGACTCTATTAATAGGATGCTTTATGCGAAAACTAAATAGCTAGGCGTCTCACGTAAAGTTTTAAAACGTATTGCAGAGTATGTATAAGGAAGTAAATTTCTGCGTGAGGTGCGGTGACGGAAGTATAACGCAAAAATAAAATCGACAATAGGAGTAAGACAGGGGTGTCCTCTTTCACCGCTGCTGTTATCTTGTTTATAAACGATTATTGACGTGGGTACAGGAAGCGGATACAGCGGCGCCCGGTATTGATGGCTTGAAAATTCCGGACTACTATATGCTGATGATTTAGTCTTATGTCGGAGACGATTGAGCTTACAGAAGAGTTTAAATATTCAGAACGTTAAGTAAGAGACATGGGGTCTAAAAGTAACATTCAAAAAACGAAAGTTGTAGTCTCAAAATGGGTTCATCTGGGGTAGCAAAGAGAAATGTACTACGCTAGGAAGAAAATTGACCGCGTCAAAACATTCACATATTCTTGGTGGCAAAATTTTCCATGAAAGGGGGATGAATAATCACATACTGACGGCTCACATAAAGGAAGAATTGCGCTCAAAGAAATCGTTTGCGCAGTGCGCAGGGATCCGGATTGCCGGTAAAAGTATGCGATACAATGTTCAAATCGTTAGTTCTCCCAGCTATGAACTATGGGGCAAGAAATCTGGGAGTGGATAGGATAATCGACTAGAAAGTATCGAAACAGATTATTTCAAATTAATTCTAGGAGTTTCTAGATGCGCAGCAAATGCCGCGAGCGTCTTAAGAGAGGTCGAAGTATAGGAATTTGGAGAGATTTTAAAATGAAATCTATTAAACTTTGGATTAAATTAGCAGATAAACAGGCTGACACCACTCATACATAGGTGCTTTAGAGTGCAATGGCAGGGAAGCGACACCGCTACTGGGCGTACAAAGTTAAACGGCTACTTGACCGCGCAGGGTTGGGAGACGTCTCTCCGGATATGGGTGGTGATAGGGAACCCGTAGAATAGAACGGCTGATTTCCAACAGACTGCGGATATTAAAAGGCAAGAGATCTGGGCAGCAACGGCTGAAAACGTTCGCTAGTAGCTCAAATTCATGCGAGTCCGTTATGGGGTTGCGAAGGTTACGTTCATACTCCTGGAAAGGACGCAGAGGGGGATACGCTTGGTTCAGGGTTGGGGGATGGATGAAGTAGACTAAAGGACGCAAGTGGTAATGCATCTTGTGGTTTGCGTGATAGAGAAGACTGGATCACATACTCTTAATTTGCTGTGCAACGAAACATGGAGAAAAAAATGATGGGAATGGGAAATTACTACTTTCTAACAGGAACGTACGCTCGCCAAACATTTTAGGTGATAAAAGGTCTAAATTCATGAAGAATTAGGAACATTTTTAGGAAAGGTCGGACCATTAGGGAAACTGAAATTAGGGATGGGAAAACAGCACGGGTTAGCTTGAGCGGAGCCTAGACTGGAGAGAAATAAATAAGTCAATAAGCTAACAATATGTAAGTTAATCAGTAAGTTTATGTTAAGTGAGTAAACAGTTAAGAAAAAGTCATAAGTCATAGTTAATTGGTAAGTAAAATGTTAATAATAATAAATAAAATAAAACTGTAATAGTAATAAGCACATTAGGGGGGGGGAGGTAAGGGGGGATCGAAAAAAAAAATATATATATATATTAAGGGGCAGAGCGTGGGGCGGACGATCTTCTGTGGCGCTGTTTGATTTCAGGTGCTGAGGAGGCCAAGCACTGGAAGGAGACGGCGGGACGCCCAGCCAGAAAATAAAATAGCTAAAATAAACGTCGGATAGATTAGAATGTACTCGCTCTGACGGCAGGTTTTCCCCTTCAGGGTTTTTTTCCTGAGCCGTACCTTATGGTCTCTTTTCCGCCGGCTTTGATGCGATGGAGAGACCATTTGGGTGAATACCAGAATTCGAAAGATTAGAACGCGAAAGGATGTAGGTATTGTAATGGCTTTAAAGGCCTTCGCCTAGCCACATAGGATCAAGTTAACTAATTTTGTCTGTAATAATTACCTATAAATAAATAATAATATTTATCATTATAATGCATGTATGATAATATACAATATAATTTTTTAAATTAATTACATAATTATACACAAATATTTAAATCAATTTGACAAAGAAAAGAAAAGGTATTAAGGCTAAATGTCCCGACACTAGTTCAATTTGTAGCCTCCCCGTGCAGCACCAAAATAAGTAAAATTTACTTTACCATAACGTCTGAACTAATGGTCCTATTTTCCGATCTGTAAACGGCATTTGACGCCTTTTTAAATAGAATTCACGCTACTATGACCTTTTTCCAAACATTTAAGCAAAACGCGAATTTGAAATTAGTTCTTAAACTTCCGAAGAACAAACTTTTAAAATGTGACCCTTATAGCGCTATGGCGACATGCTTCCTGAATCCAACGCCTCGTGACAATCATGCAAATCGAGACGAATAGCGCAGTAAAGATGAAATTTACGAAAAACAGCTCGCCCCCGCTCACTTCTGCGCCTGGCGTCACCCACCGCGGTTGGGGCCTGTGTCAGCGCGGAGGCCCGGCCAGCCCGCTGTTAAAGCGGTGCTACGTCTAAGATTAATTTTTAGCTCTGCAAATAATTCAGCACAATTAAAAAAATAACAGTATTATTTTTTAGCTTTATGGGTACTGGCCTGCGATGAACGCATTAAGCTCGTATTAACAAATAACAGATTTGACACCCTTATGATCATCTTCTTCTCCTCTACTCCAAGGACGGGTTCATGACCTGTTCTGGCTTCTACCAATTTCAGTTTTATAACGATCTGCCTCTTTGACTTCTCCTCGCCTTCTACACATAAATGCTTCCTTTGCGTGTCTGTCCCACGTATCGAAGTCATACCTCCCTTCACTCCTAAGTCAGTAAATAGTATTTTGCGTTGGTTGCTTGAACAATTAATTTTCATCTTATTTCGCGTCGCGCCTTCTGGTCTGTAGTCTTATGGGGAGAGAGACAACTCCATAGTCGCGCTTGCGAGCACAACCGCATGGGTGGACAAATGATCATCACACGAAGATTTTCATTCAATATAGAATCCCGCAAGCGATTTTCGCCGCTAACTATATACGCTAGTTCACGTGACAGTGCCATTCCGCGCGTGGAGAATGGCCGGATGGCAAACACATTCGTTAATTTGTTTTGGCCGTATACAACGAATTCCGCTGGCTAGGTGCATTCCGAGAGCTGCACCAAGACTATCGCCCGCACTCGGAACTTGAACCGCAACACCTGCACTTGGCCCGAGCTTCTCAACTGTTTGTTCTGTGTACAGACCGTGTCAGCATTTTAACTATTCAATTATAATTGAACTAAAAATATAGGAATATTTTGTTTCTCTACGAAATCTCCAATGTGATGTGTGTGTGAGAGAGTGTGTCTATGTTATTTGCCAGTAATAGATCGAAAATGAAAACTAATAATTATTTACGAAATGCGTAACGTAATTTCATCCATTAATTTACGAGATCAAGTCGACTTGCTGGGTCGATCCCCCACTTGATAGACATGCTGGTCGATCCCCCACTTGATCGACTTGCTGGGTCGATCCCCGACTTGATCGACTTGCTAGGGTCAATCCACCACTTGATCGACTTGCTGGGCTATTCTTCTCTTTGATCGACTTGCTGGGTCGATTCCCACATGATCGACTTGCTAAGTGGATCCCCACTTGATCGACTTGCTGGGCGATCTCCCACTTGATCGACTTTCTGGGTCGATTCCCCACTTGATCGACTTGCTGGGTCGTTCCCACTTGATTGACTTGCTGGGTCGATCCCCCACATCATTCGACTTGCTGGCGCATCTCCACTTGATGACTTGCTAGTCGATCCACCACTTGATCGAGCTTCCTGGGCTATTCATCCCTTCATCGACTTGCTGGATCGATGCCCCCACATATTGAGCTTGCTGGGTCGATCACCACTTGATCGACTGCTGGGTCGATCCCCTTGATACATGCTGACGATTCCCCACTTATCGACTTGCTGGGACGATTCCCCACCGATTGGTCGATCCCCCACCATGATCGATTTCCTGGGTCGTCCCCCACAATGATCACTTGCTGGGTCGTCCCCCACATGATTCGCTTGCTGGTTCGATACCCACTTGATCGACTTGGCGGTCGAGTCCCCACTTGATCGACTTATGCTAGGTCGATCCACTCTTGATCGACTGCGGGCTATTTCTCTTGAATCGACATTTTGCTGGGACGATCCCCCAACATATCGACTTGCTGGGTCGATCTGCCACGATCGAACATGCTAGGACGCTTCCCACATTGATCGACTTTACTGGTCGATTCCCCACTGATCGACTGCTTGGGTCGTTTCCCCCACATTGATGCGACTTGCTGGGTATCCCGCCAATGATCGACTTGCTGTGGTCGACCACCACTTTGATCACTTGCTGAGTCGATCCCCACTTGATCGACTTGCTGGCGATCGATTCCCCACTTCATCGACTTGCTGGCAGATCCCCCACACATGATCGACTTGCAAGGGTGATCCACACCTGATCGACTTACGGGGTCGATTCCCCACATGATCGACTTGCTGGGGCGATCCCCACATGATCGAACTGCTGACGCGATCCCCCCACATGATCGGCTTGCAGGGTCGATCACACATTGATCGACTTGGCAGGGTCGATCACACCACTTGAATCGACTTTGCAGGGTCGATGCTTTCCCTTGATCGACTTGCAGGGTGGATCACGCCACATGATCGACTTGCAGGGTCGACCCACACCTGATCGACTTCTGGGTCGATTCCCCGACATTGATCAACTGCAGGGTCGATCCCCCACATGACTCGAATGCTGGTCATCTCCACTTGAATTCACTTGTCTGAGTCGTCCCCACTTGATCGACTTGCTGGGACATCCCCCACAGATCGACTTGCTGGGTAGATCCTCATTGATCAACATGCTGCGGGCTTCTTCCACTTGATCGACTTGCAGGGTGACCCCCCACATGATCGACTTGCTGGGTGGATCCCCTCCCACATGATCGACTTGCTTGGGCGATCACGATCGACTGTCGCGATTCGCCCACTTGATCGACTTGCTGGGCGATTCCCCACGTATCGATGACTGGGGATGATTCCCCACATGATCGGACTTGCAGGTGCGATCTCCACATCATGAGTCGACTTGTGCGGGTCGATCCCCACACGTATCAAGACTTGCTGGTCGATCTCCACATGATCGCAACTTGCTGACGACCAATGTCGCTGAGTCATCAACGCTACATTCAGGGTGAAACTGTCGACTTCAGTTCGTGACGATCAGTGGATCCCCCACATGATCGCTTGCAGGGTCGATCAACACCTAGTGGATTCGGGTCCCAGCACTTGCAGGGTCGATCCTACACACTTGATCGAAAGCTTGGGTCGATCTTCCCTGATCGATTGCGGGTGCCCAGTCGACTTGCAGGGTCCCACTTGATCCGAACTTGCTGGTCGATCTCCCACTGTGATCGAACTTGCAGGGCATCTCCCCACTATGCAACGCTGTCGCTGGATGATCGATCCTTGCGACTTGATTCAACTATGCTGGCTGGTCTTCCCCTTGATCCACTTGCTGGGAGACCCCTCACATGAAGCTTGGCTTAGCCCTTGACAATATGCTGGATTTCCACTGGATCGCTGGGGACCCCACATGATCGACTTGCTGGCGAACTGTCGATCTGGCGATCCCACCTTGATTCGACTTGGCTGGGTCCGTTCCCCACTGATCGACTTGCTTTGTGGTCGGATTCCCACTTTCATCGATTTGCTGGGGCAGATTCCCACATGATCGACTTGCAGGGGTGATCCACAGCACTTGATCGACACTGCGGGTCGTATTCCCCACATGATCGCTTGCAGGTCGCATCTCCACAATGATCGAAAATGCTGTGTCGATCTCCCACTTGATGCGACTTGCTGGTCAATGCTCCACTTGATCGACTGCCTGGTCGATTCCCCACATTGATCGACTTGCTGGGTCGATCCTCACATGATCGACTTGCTGGGACGATCCCACATGATCGGCTTGCAGGGTCGATCCCCACATTGATCGACTCTGCAGGTCGATCACACACTTGAATCGACATTGCAAGGGTCGATCTTCCACTGTTGACTCGACTTGCAGGGTGGATCCCGCACTATCGACTTGCAGGGTCGATCCACACCTGATCGACTTGCTGGGTCGATTCCCAAATGATCGACTTGCAGGGTCAGATCCCCCACGATGATTCGAAATGCTGGGTCGTCTCCCACTTGATCGGACTTGCTATCGATTCCAGTCACTCACTGGTGATCTCGCACTTGCTGGTACTCATGCTATCGCGCTGCGGTCGATCTCCACTTGATCGACTTTGCTGGTAGATCTTTCACTTGATCAACATGCTGGGCTATTCTTCCACTTGATGATTGCTGGGTGGATCCCCTACATGATCGACTTGCTGGGTCGATTCCACCTTGAATCGCTTGCTGGGTCGTTCCCCACTTGATTGGACTTGCTGAGGTCATCCCCCACTTGATGACTTGCTGGGCCGATCTCCCACTTGAATCGGACTTTCTGGGTCAAATTCCCACTTGATGACTGCTGGTTCGTTCCCACTTGATTGAACTTGCTGGGTCGATCCCACATGTCGACTGCTGAGTCGATCCCAGTTGATCCAACTTGCTGGGCGATATCCAACTTGTCGACTTCTGTTAGATCCTCACTTGATCAACATCTGGCTATTCTTCCACTTGATCACTTGCTGGGTGGATCCCCCATTGATCGACTTGCTGTCGAGTCCTCCACTTGATGACTTGCTGGGGTCGATTCCCACTTGATCGATTTGCTGGGCAGATCCCCACAATGATCGACTTGCAGGGTCGATCCACACCTGATTGACTTGCTGTGGGTCGATTCCCACATATCCGACTTGCAGGGTCGATCCCACATTGATGCTTACAGGTCGATCCCACATGAATCCTCCTCTCTGGGGCGGGAAGAGGGGCGGGGGGCGAGTGAAGGGTCTTAAGACGCTGGGGTGCCGGTGGAGGCAAGAGAAGCGGTCGGGAGAGCGAAGGTCAGTGGAGTAGCGAGGGCTGGGGGTGGGTTAGGGGTGTACACTTTGTGATAATTTTAGCAGAGGTGAAGAGAGTTCCGGGATTTGTTGGTTAAGACACGTCATGTTCTGTTTTTTAAGAACGCTGTGTATATGTAGGGCTTCTAATTTTATTCTGTTCCAGTACCTATTTTCAATTTCTAGAATTCGGAAATTTGTGTGTTTATTATTCCATAACTTTCCCTCTACAGCGTACCGAGAAAGTAAAAATGCAAGTATCGCTCGGGCTGTCGGTGTCTGTGAGAGGCGATGACGCGGTTGGGTTCGGTTCCCCGCCGCCGGTGACGCGAGCGTCGCATTTGCTTTTAAATTGAACGAGGCGGCCGCCGCCGCCGCCGCCCCCGGAGGCTGTACGCTCTACGCTCCATCGAGCTCCCCGGGAGATTGGTTTTCTCCGCGACCCAATGAATTTCATTTGAGTCTCAAGCGTCCGACTGCGCGACCACGTCACCCACTTCTCCTTCTTCTCCTTCTTCTCCTTCTTCTCCTTCTTCTCCTTCTTCTCCTTCTTCTCCTTCTTCTCTTTCTTCTCCTTCTTGCTAATGATCTCACGTCGTTCAACTCTCCTCTTCCTTCTTCTGATCCTTTTCTTTTCTTCTTCTGCTTACCCTATCCTGCTTCTTCAACTCTCTGTTTTCTTCCTTCCCATCTTATTTCTGTCTCTTCTTCTTCTTCTTCTTCTTCTTCTTCTTCTTCTTCTTCTTCTTCTCGTTTAGTCGCCTCGGCGGGTGAGCTTACAGATCTCTGAACACCCAGTGCGTGCGCGGGTTCGACCCCCGCCGAGCTGCGAGAATTTTTTTTTTTTTTTAAGTCGGAAAATCCACAGTAGTCATGTCACTTTTGTGGTATTTAAGAGAGGCTCGGCAAAATTAAATCCTTTCGACATCATCCCACCCTAACGAGATTTCACACTCTCCCGACCAGATAGTTTGGATATAGTTAACTGAAGACGACATCTGGCGGAGAGAGTCACACCTCAGGCGTATGAGGGGATCGCCCGCGAGGTGCGCCTGTTCGTTAAAGATCCCCAGGCTAGGGATGGGTGATTTAATAGCAATTAGTGCCACAATCGATTAATTTATACACTTAATCGAAAAATCATTTAGTTTCTAGCTCGATTACTTTAATTCAAATATTAATTTTCAAGACAAGCAAAATGTGTTGAGTGGTTTCAGAGATTACCATACGCCTGAATATTTTTCGCCATTATTGTTCCTTTCCTCTGTCAGTTGTAGATTGTGGACATGTTAAAATATGTTTCTATTTGATATTGTTCATTTGAAGATCTATTATTGAGATTTATATTATATCATAATGTTTTTTGTAAAAGATAATTTTATTTATTTTGTCGATTATTGAAAGAATATAAAAGAATTGAGATTTGTTCGATTAAGTAGTTGCATTTTATTTGTGCAAAATCCGTGTGTATTACATTTTTTTAAAATTTAAAAACGTAAAGTTACTTTAGTTGATGAACGTGCTTTTTCTAATTTCATTAAAATAACAACTAGATTTGAGTTAAATATAAAGTTGAATAAATAACATGACAGAAAAGTTATTTTAACAGGACAGAAAATTGGGAATGATTCGCATTATAGTGATGGATTTGATTACAATAAGTTAAATAACTAAACATTTTTAAAAAAATTAATCGATTATATAAGATTAATTATATAATTAATAATTAATACATATCGAAATCGATGCATATTGATCAAATAAAAAATAATCGATTAGATATTAATCGGTTATTATGTAATAATCGCCTCCTCTACCCCAGATCCGCGTCAGAGATAGTCTACAAAGGAAGAAATATCAGCCAAAGTAAGGGTACTCTCCGTGCTAATAATCTCATACGAAAAATAAAATAAATCTCATTTGAGGCTGCTAAAGAAATCTGTACAGAATGTCTAGGTATAAGTACTTCAAACTTCTATGGCTGTACAAAAATCGAAAGCGACCTCTTTCGCCAATGAACATGTGGTGGAGAATTGTATATAACTCCGTTTCCTTCATGTAGGAATGTGACATTTGCTCGGACTGTTGCGCATCCTCATAATCTTTGATGCTCGGGCAGGTTCATTCAATCATCTTGGATGAGTTAGAACGCGACCTGCTGGATAATTGAGCATGATTAGATGCTTAAAATCAGAGGGAAAAAAACATTTGTAACTCAGATAGATGACATTTCCCAATTCTTCTTTGCAAAAAGTTATAATTTGTGACCCCTCTATTTTCTCTAAAAGTTTGTGAAGTGGAAATATTCTCAGACACCTGAATATTTAAAACGCTGAAAATTTGCTCTTTGAAAGAAGGTTAAGCTGTCTAAGTGGTCTAAGGTTTTGACAGATATCAGGGAAATCGGGGAAGAACCAAAAGCAATGAAACAGTTTCGGTTTTGACAGAAAAATGCAAATATGTCATTGGTTTATTTAACATATTCTCATAATGCAGGAACAAACTTAATTCTCATTACCAGTGTGTCACTGCTAACGCCAAGGTTCCCAGGATGAAGCCGCCAAGTATTTTAAATATTACCTTTTTTACAAGTTGCGGTAACAAACAACTACGTTTTTTTATATTCTTGGTGCGTAGAGAACAGTTGTATTGTGATATACGAGTATACTATATTATGTTATAGCAGTATACGTGATAATGTTTTGAATTTTTAAAAATATTTTGCAATGTCATGCAAGGGTATTTTATTTGTTGTTATTGAGCAGTGGGCGTGCTACATGTTAGAAAACCATTTTGTGTGGTTTCGTTGGGCAGAATGTTAGCTGCTTCAGATTCCAAGTTTATAATATTGCAAGTACCTTAGAAATCCCCAGAATGGAAAATGTGATAAACTTAAACAATTAACGCATCCTGACACGTGCACGAAAAAACAGTATTTCAACTTAATAGAAAAGCCATAGAATACGAACAGTAAGTAATGTGTTCTCTTCTATATAATAGAAAGTGATATGGAAATCCCTGTTCTGGCGCACATACCAGGCAGAACGAATGAGGCACTCGATTGGGGTTCTCCCGTTCATCTCACATACGCTCAGCCAGTTGCGAGCGCCTTGAAAGAGCCCGCTGCACAGGGCCATTATCACAATTAAGTGGCGCACATTCCAGAGCACGGGTACAAATTCTTGTCCTTTGGAGAAAAAAAATAAGGTCATGTTATATCAACTGAGAAACGACTGCAATATACGTTCGCTGAATAGCCAATGCCTCATTGCCTACTCCAATGAGTGTAAAAAGACGTACCAAGGGATGTGGTAGAGGTGTGATAAGCCACAGGGGCTTGAGTATTTTTTTTGCAAATTTTCTTCCGGATTCTAACAGCTGCATACCGATGCTATTGCGCTACCCATATAACACCAAATGAGGGAGTAGGCCAACCTAAGAACTCCAAATGTTGGTGTACCCTAGAACAAATTGCAATACAAATGAAGAATAATTGTATACATTTAAGAACTAATATAAAATAATGCGTATGTGTACATGCATATTTTGTATATATTTTCAGTTTCAGGTAGGTCACGGGCATTAAATTGTAATTTGAATATTTTTTGACATTGCTGTTCTTTTTTCTACAGCCACAGATGACGGTACTCCGAGCCAGAAATTGAATAATATTTTTTTCTTTAACTCAGTGCAAATAAATACTGATAATTAGATGAATTTATTTATCGAAATAGTCAAAAATATCATTGAAATAGAAAATAAGCTGTGAGTTCTGGAGGCCTTCTCTCTTGTTAATGCACGGGACCATGTATATATTAGTATTACTAGGGTCAATTTATTTTCATATTTATTTGCAACAAAAAATGTCACCACTCTAAATGACGTTTCGTGGGGAGAGAAAATTGTGATGCAAAGAAAGTGTTCACTCACTTTGGATTTTTTAGAAAAAACTTATTATAAATAGCGTACACTATATATATATATATATATATATATATATATATATATATATATATATATATATATTTATGTAGTTGTGGGGGTGTAGGCGGGTATGTTAGAATATATATGTATATATGATATAATATATAATATATATATATATATATAATATATATATATATTCTACATACCCGCCTACACCCACACAACTTACAGCACCTTCACAGTAGCACGCATGAACCGTAAGCAGGTTGTCAAGAATTTTGCTCGTGAAAGCGAAGCTTATAACAAATCAAGGGAGCAGGATCTTCAGGGTGGAGAAGGTTTTGAACCCTTGAAACAATAAAACCACACCGATTGCAGACACAAACGAGCGTATAATTTACCATAAACTTTTAGTGGCATAAGTTAATGACAAAAACAAGAATATAGAAATCGCACTTTTACAAAGAATAATCAAAACACAAAAATTAGAAACCTTTACAACACAGACTCATGTGAATGACAGCACAATTTACTTCAAAATTATACTCTGACATAATTACCCTAAACGACACTGGGAATTCCCTTGGAAAATTAATTCTATCTAATTTGTGCATTCTAATTACATTGCAAGCGTGAAATCCAAAAATTCAAATTACAATCTCTCGCTTCAAGATCATAACATGTTAAAGAACAAAATGTTGTGCAAAGTGCGCCTACTCTAATTTTATCTAATTTAAACTGTGTCTGAAACTAGCGAAATAATAAATGTCCCTAGAGTAGAATGTTTTAGGCAGGTCAAAGCGCAATCAAAACGTCTCCTACCCTATCAATACTGTAATTTGTTGCCACCAGTGTCCTCAATTCTTTCACACTTTCCCTATACTAGTTTTCCCTGCCGACGGTGACCTTGACCGTGTTTTTTTCTGCGGATCCTACTGTTACCTCGTGGACTTTCCTAAATTTGGCACTTGAATGCTCGTGCGCTGGTCGCTGCGAGTTGACGCCGTTCGGTCCACCCTCTGCGGTTGTAAGAAGAGACGGGATTCGCCCTGCCGTCTGCGTTGCCTTCTTGCGTCCCTCTCCGTTCTTCTTCGTTTTCGATCCGTCTTCTTCGCTCGTGCGCCCCAAGTCCTCGGCTCTTCTTCCTCCGTCTGCTACCGGCGGCCTCTGAACGCCACGGTGCCAAAAATGTCCCTTTGCACTTTAACCGAATACTCCGTGCAAGTTCCTCGTCGTATGCTACTTTTACTTTGAACCAAGCTAGAACTTTATATGTTTCCCTCACAACGGTACATTTACTTCCCGTGTTGTTAATTAAGAACCACTACTTAATCTGCACTATCTCGCGGACGACTAGCTTAGAACGCTTTCGACGCCGAATACTCTACTAGTAGTCCGTTGCCAAGCGGCAAAACATATCTAAAACTAATGTTTAACGAAAGTGTTGACTCGGCGAACGGTTATCAAAAAGAGACAGCTGTTACTCGGCGTGACCAGAAAGAGAGCTTCCGCTTGCGGGTCGCGGTATTTATGGCGCGGCCTCTTGGGGAAATGTCGGAATGGGGGGGGGGTTGCTTCCCTCTCTTCAACCCTTCAACACAAAGAAACATAGCTCGCTAGTTCGCATTCGTTATAGCTACGGGCAACGGATACCAGGCCGCGCGTTTTTAAGTACCTCTGCCTTACGCGTCTGTTATCCTCGCCGCTTCCGTAGTGTTCACACATGAGACGGTGGTGTTATGAGGTTGCACAATCCCATAACGCCACAATATATATAACATTTTTCAACAGAATCACAAAATAAATAAAATTCAGTACATTTAAGACAAAGCACACACAGGCACACAACATAATTTAACTTTTTTACCGAATACACCTGAGCATTCGTGGGGCTGAGAGGAGCCTCCAGCGCAGTGCAGTTCCGTTAATTACTGGTCCATTTCGGATCCGGTGGTCTGCTTTCGGACTCCCTAATGGACGAACGGGCCGGCGGTAATTCATCAAGGCCACCTGCAGCAACCCAGATCCCACGCTCTCTCGTTTTGCATCGCAGCGGGCTTTGCCAAAGCGGGTCTCTTTCTTGCCGCGCGATGATATTCGACACCGATTCATTGATGTTTCCAAGCACATCTACAATGGTAAGTAATTCCGTTAGAACAGTCAATGAAATATCCCAGCGGGTGGCAGTGTGGTTTTCTGGCGGAACGTGAGATCTAGCGTCCACCTACATTTCGGCTTGCGGGAGATGTCCCTCTCAAGCTACATATACGTGTGCGTAAATAGATAGGATATGGCAAGCAAGAGGAAGGAAAGATCGCGCGATGTTTGTTAGGTTGATTGATTATTAGTGATTACGGGCGTGTCAACTACTAAGGTCATTAGACCCGTAAGTGTAGAGCACGTTTTTCCTCGAGAGGTGGCACTGATCTTGCCTCACTGAATGGTTAGATCCGGCACCGACCTCTAATCGGCTAGCAGAGTTTCTTCAACCAGGTATCTCCCACCAGTGGGCACCACCCCAGCTGGGACAAGCTCTAAGCTCCCGACCGGTCCACCGGTGCCTGTGGTAGTGTAGTGCATGTTAGTGTGTGTGTATGTGTATATGTGTGTATGTAATGTGTACGTGTGTGTAAAGGGCAACGATTTGTAAGTGTTAAAAGTGAGTAATAAATGAGAAGTGAAGTTCACGTGAAATAGGACTGAATACATGCAATGGAACTAGGTTAAATTTCGAAATACTGAACACAAAACATTGTAGACTTGTAGACTTTTAATAATAACTGATTAGTCTTTTGTAAAAAAAAAATATATTGTCCTCTTTGTTTGCTGCATTTCTATCTAGCTGCTTTTTTCTGTACTTCCGCCAGCAAGCATAATACAAACAATCTTCCTTTTCAGCTCAACCTCATGAAAAGACAGCGTCCTACATTCTTCGAATGATCTAAAAGGAAGTTTAGAAACCAACATTGGTCCAATGAATTTGTTTGTTAACTACGCTGGTTAGCTACAATTAACTTCGATGTTTTGGAACTCTGCAAGCATTAGGGTAGTCTGTCACTTCACATTGACTGATCTTTGGTGAACTTTTCTCCTCCAATTAGTGCTCCATGGCAGATCAAAGCTTTTGCAAACGAATATGTAATTTCACTAAAGAATTTATTACTACTGATTGAACACGGGGAATGTCCGTGTTCATAAACAATGCCATTCGAGAGATTGCGAGAGCTGATCTTAATGTAGTGCGCCAACCGTACAGTTATTCCTGAGGCGACTTTGTTTTGTGATGATATTCGACGACCCTCTTTTGTGAATGTAGCTAAGCTGCTTGTTGCTGTCACTCAAGAAACAAAACACTGGCGCCTGAGGTTGCGGGTCCAATCCTATGTCCCCGGCGCCTTGCTGATTTATTCTCGGGCGTCCTGTCACAAACGATACCGTTCGGTGGACGTGTAGCATTCAGTCGTCTTCATTCAAAGTGAGAGATAATATCTCCTAAGATTATATTCATGTATGATCGTGTACTTACGATTCGAAGACGAACAATGTTAAATTGTTATTAAATAAAGTCAAGATCTACAGTAAAAACTCGGAAATGGATTAGAGCCTTGCGTAATAAGTCATTCGCGAAACGATAGAATATCAATAAAAATAACGTTTTAAAAAAATCGAATTGTTGGGAAAGAAACAACAAGAAAATAAATTACCAAATGCGAAGTTTACCACAAGCAGCATTTGTTTCTCCGTTATAATACTGCTCGAGCAAGTTCTAAAAGAATATTCAACTGATTCACGACATGCTAAAGTTTAAATTTTGAATGTGATTCAAATATGCACACCCGCGTCATGTCGCTTCTGTTATCTTGAACCCTTTCCTCGAAGCGTTCAATAGTTTAGGATATGAATTTAGGGTATTACTAAGTAAATTTGGGACTTAACCAAGATTAGTAAGTTATAGAGCGATACATAGGTGATATCTTGTGAAGTGTGTTGTGTAGAGTAGATAAATAATTAAGGAAGTGATTAAAGGATCATAGTGAATTGAAGTGCAGTAGTCTTAATTGAACAAACATTCAATGTGAAGTTAGATTATAGAAGTTTCTTTTTCTTACGGTAATTTAATGTTTCATAAATCAGCCAGTTTTTTATATCACAAGCATTTCACATTTTAAATGAAAAATTAATCAATAATTCAATGAAAAAAAGTAGCTGAAGAAAATGTAAAAGCGTGAATCGTAAGAAGAAAGTAACGAAAGAGGACAAAGTAAACTATGATGATTACTCCACTCGTGAAATTAAAACCAATAGTTTTTAACAATACATATAAAATGCCCTAACATGGCGGTGCATCTAAACAAATTATCTTTTTTTATTACCGGTCCTCCCTATAGCCCAACATTAAGCTACTAATCATATATCTTAGGAGGCGGGATGTACCGATCGGTGTGTTGATGTACTATAACATACTCTTTTTTAACATGCTTTCAATTAATTTGAATATTCGGTGCATTTTGGAACTACGTTGGACGTAATTTCACTCGAAGAATAGTCCTATTAAATACCCCTTGTGTTTTGAAAATTCAAGGATTAATCTCCTCGGGTGGGGGATTAATCGACGATTTCCAAAGCACGTGTGGTATTACCTATACCTACAATAACAATAGAAGAAGAAGATGATGAAAAGAAGTGAAAGTAAGAGAAGAGGAAGGAGATTGAAGAGAAGGTAAAGATTCTCATATCGCTTCCTTCACCCCTCCCCCAAGAAACAGTTAACTCGTGGCAGAATCCAGAACAGCAAGGCACTGTTACCCCCTCCCTCTGCCCGCCCGCGTCCGTCCGTCCGTCCGTCCGCCCATCACCCGTCTGCCCGCCCGCCCATCGCTCTCCGCCCGCCGCCGGTTTTTCCCGCATCGCCCGCGGGCGGTGGGCGCGCCGCATACAGTGGGTCACCACGACACCACACCTAACACAATACGATGCCCAATGATATATTTAAAAAAAAGGTTTTTCTACTCCCGTTTCGTAATTTGATAGCTGCAATCCGTTACATAATAATGCTGATTATGATACAGATTTCATTATGACACAGGTGAGACACAGGAGAGACACATTATGACACAGGAGACACCAATGAGTTTTAAGTGACACCAATTAAATTTTGACAATTCACATTGAGAGTAGTTCTGTTTCGTTTGATGTTTCGTTTGATTGGGTACATTAAAATAGCATTTAGTATTATATTGTACTTGTCAGTGTTAATTTATTTTATTAGTAGTATTTTACGTGGGGTATTATTTAAAATAAAATGGATGGTCATTTCGTTTGGAACCTATTTGCATTAGGGTAGGGTAGAGAACTGAGCGGTAGGTAGCCTTGGCTGCATCCTGCATGTCAACTGTCACGAAACGATTCAATGTAAAATTTTAACTTGTAAAAGTGACCTTAAGTCGTAGAAAAAGTACCGAATGAAACTCGATGTAATAGGTATTAATTCACTCGGGTGAAGTTTGCGATACTCGCTCATATCGTAATATCACAGTCGTGTGTTAATACCCATCCCCACATCATCGTTCCGTAATGTTCTCGTGAAATTAAAAACCAATAATGTTTACCTTTACATATAAAATGACTTAATCAGGGCAATGTATAAAACATTTATCGTTTTTTCTTACCGGTCCTCCTTACTGTCCAATATTATATTTAATTATATTATTTGTACAGTTATGTGGGTGGCGGGTGCTAACCGAGATCTTATACCTCAATTTATACCAAACTTACAATCAACTATTTACAATTTTAAGCAACTTATTTCCATTATTGACACACTTTTGCACTTAAAATGCAAGACCCTGGCTTGGCGAGGTACGGAGAGACTTTGCTAGCGCACGTAATTTGGATCTGTTCTCCTCTGGGTCCACTTCGACCCAGTGTGCGCGTCTTGGCGGTGTCAGTGGGTTCCCACGCGCGGTGGGGCGGGGCAGGATGGGACGAGACGGCAGAGGCGAGGCGGCGAGCAGGAGCAGGCACGGGTGGCAGTGCGGTCGGCAGGCGACGCGGAGGCGGGCAGGACAGACGACGGGCGCGTGGGGCTGGCGCTGCGGGCGAGGAGGCGCGGGCGGGCGGAGCCGCGGGGCGGCGGCGGGGCGGGGATGAGCGGAGAACGGCGGCACAAGGTACTGCGCGGAGCTGAGCTGAGCGGCGTGGCCAGGGTTGGGCGGTGCAGGGGGAGGCGCGCGTAAATTAATTAGTTCGCCCGCCGCCCACCGCGGTGCCACGGTGCCCTGCAGGGTTGCACAAGCGGCCGCTTGACCCGTGCTGACCGCTCCGCCCTGGGAATTCCCCGCGCGGTGGCCTATGGGAGCGCAATTACGCCCCGAGTCACGCAAGAGCGAGCGGTCGCCGTTTAATTAAGAAACAAAATCCAGACGGGGACGGAGTCCCACGCGTCCGGGTGCAACAGGTATTTACGAAGCTAAGTCTTTGTCGAATGAATGAAATGTTGACAAACGACAGAAGCTGAGACCGGCGTTTTGAAATGAGTCCTCCTTTCCTACGAGGTGCGCGTATTTTTCGTGAATAAAAACATTTAAAAAAATTAATGTGTAAGAGTAATTGTTTTCAATGAAAATGTTCGAAATAATTATTTTTTTTAAACAGTATGCATATTAAGAAAATGGAGAACTGCGATGTATGTATAAATTGTACTATCTGAGATTCCGCGAAATGAGACGTCCGGATGTAATGGTTATTTACATAGCAAGTGCAGTAAGTGAGTCTTTAGCGAACGAATGAAATGTTAACGGACGAAGTGACGATAGAAATTGAGTCTGGCACTTTGAAATAAGTAATAAATCAAGTAATAAGTCAATAAAATCGTGAATAAAATGTTTCAATTACCTAAAGTAATAAATGTAGATTTAAAAGTTTGCAATGGAAATATTCAGAATAATTAGAAATATAATGCATATTAAGAAATTAGACAAAATATGCAAAATATGCACTATAAATCACATTTCTTTGAATGCAAATTGTGTGGGATGTACACATGACACAAGTAATCCCACTTTCTAACTGAGAGGCACAAATATGAGTTTGCAATGAAGCATGTTTTGGGGAAATAAGTCCCGTAAGAGTAGTGTATGTTACGTGCGGAGGCGGAGTGTGAGATTTGACCCCGACATACAAGCACTACATATAAATACATACATTCAGATAAATAAACGCTCATATTATTCAAGTGTACGTACATGCAAACATACACGAGTACATACATACAGAGATCTAGAAACCCTCGCACATACACAAGCCTGCGCTTATTCCTTCATTATCATATTAAGACAAATAAGAATAAACATTTTAGCTTCATAATTATAATAATTATTATATTTCTAACATGTAAATACTCGTTACCATAAATAAATACCAACGTATATAAGAATAGATTAAAAACGTTTTATATTAGTGAAACAAACAGATGAAAATGAAATTACTTCACTTTACTACACCGCATATCACTTTATCTAAACATTAACTACTCAATACATTTTAACTAGACTACCCATAATCTCACATTCCACTTCACTTCACTTTCACCACACGATTTCAGCCTTCTGACTAATTTTCTACATTTTTTCTAAACCTCGCGCTGAGCAACGAAAAGGTTGAAAACCTGCCGCAGGCAAATCGTTCCAATCTGCGATTGTTCTTTTTATAAAGGCGAACTTGTCTAGCCTATATCCTTCTGTTTTAACAACTAGTCCAATATTTACTATACTACTACGAATGCACAACTATTATCTACATCGACCGGTATCAAATAATATTTTACCTTTCTTAAAGGCACGTTTGACAGTACGAAAATGCTGGACTTTCCAGGAAGACACATGACTTCGGTTTCATTTTATTTATTTTTATAAATGCACAGATCTTAGTCCTTTTTAACCCAAACTAGTTACAATCACTCATAGTAGAAAATGCATACAATTGTTGCAATTTCTGTTTTATGAAGTAATAAGCAGTGTAGAAAATCAGTTGGGAAAGAAGTATATATAAGTAAATGAAATAATGAAATCATGCGAATTCAAGCATTTCTCACTCATAATGATCTCTGAATGCCGTACATGATGGTGGGAAAATATCAATTTTATGATCCTTGACTAAGGTATAAGTTTTATTTATAGGGTTATTGTTGGTAAATGGGGCATTGAATATTTCGTATGAATCAAATATTTCCCCATATTAGGGTGCAAATGGGAGTAGGATACGAGAAGCAACCGCAGATTCCAATATATTTTAAATAATATTTCACGTATAAAATTACTAATATTAAAATAAATTAAAACTGACAAGCATAACATTAAATGCAATTTTAATGTACACAATCGAACGACAGAAAACTACACATCGGAGCAGCAGACCGCTAGAATTCTCCTCTAGATAGCAGCTGTACGCGGCCTAGGTATATAGCTAGTGTGTAAAATGCTGCCACCGTGTGGAGTGTAACCCTAGGACTTCCAGGTCAGAGGCACTGCAGTGACATCAGCTGATGCCCTGAGCCACCTCTCCCAGTAACTTCGCTCGTAACCTAGCTGTGTAGGTGGTGTGGAAAATGCTGCCACCGTGGAGAGTGTAACCCTAGGACCTCCCGGTCAGAGGCACTGCAGTGAAATCAGTCGATGCCCTGAGCCACCTCTGCCAGTGACTTCGCTCGTAATCTAGCTGTGTAGGTAGTGTGGAAAATTCTGCCACCGCGGGAAGTGTAACCCTAGGACCTCCCGGTCAGAGGCACTGCAGTGAAATCAGTCGATGCCCTGAGCCACCTCTCCCAGGGCCTTCGCTCGTAACCTAGCTGTGTAGGTAGTGTGGAAAATTCTGCCACCGTGGGGAGTGTAACCGCAGGTCCTCATGATCTGGTTTACTGTGACATCAATTGATGCCCTGAACCACCGTCGCCAAATCCAATTTCTACGTGCTTTAGAAATTAGTAAAGTAAAAGTTTATTTTTTTAAATTTTTCCCGCGTTCCCGGCAATCTAATAAAACGACCAAAGGCCCTATGCTGCATAGATTCCCCTTAACATCTTCAATTACCCGTGCCTCCCCCCCCCATGCGGCCGCGCCCCCACCCGGCGCCCTCGTGACCCCGTCGCACGTGGTGGAAGGGGGAGGGGGAGAGGGGGGCGGCTGCGACAATGGGACACGCACGTGCGCGAGGGCGTGCTCACACCTGCGCTAGCACAATGCGTGCGCCCCACCCCGCCCCGCCCCGCCTCGCTTCGCTTCGCCACGCCTCACGCGGAGCAACCCCGAACTGAGGGATTCCTCCGTCTTGCTCTTTCCATGGGGCTGTTGCACAGAGATATCGCTGGTTCTGTTGGCTGTTTTTTTAATTACGAAGATGGTGATTACATAGTTTAGTTTAATTTAACTATTAATACGTTTGTGTTTGGCATATTTGGGTCAATTGTCCGACTTACCGGCTAGATAACGGTGTTTCCCAATTTTAAACCTAGTTTAATTCCCATTTGGGGGCCTAAGAGTGGCTGTCGCGAACATGGTGTATTCACGCGTGAATACGACTTACACATGTCAATGGAGCAAAATACGCTATTACTTAAGCATCCTTAAAAAATCAAAGAAAACCTTTGGACCATTTTTAAGTTTTATAAATAGAATTAACTGCACGTAGACTACGCAAAAACTACTCATTTTTTCACAAATTCTACATGACTTTTATCATTTTAATGATTTTATGAAATTATATATAATTTATTATATATAACTTATAAAGTATTTACATGCCATACGCGAAACTCGGTTTTTGGTGTTTGTTTTCCGTGTGCGAAACATATTTTTTTCACAGTGGGTGAAACATTTCTTACGATTCACGATTGCGTTTTGTCTTCAGTTTTTTTTTATTATTTACAAACAAGAGTATTACGACACTGAGTAGAATCCATTTACTTTTGTTCAAGTCTGATATTTCTAGTTATTTCATATTTAATTTATTTTCTTTTACTGGAAGAATTGCTTTTCACTCACGGCATGGTAAAAAATAGTGTACGCTACACGGATGTCCTCGTAGCGTACCACTATTCCTCTACACGTCTCTTTGTCTCCTCGCTAGTCTTGGACGACAAACTTGACTCGTGTGTGAATCACCTGTATTGCACGTTTGTTACTAATGTATTATATATATATTGAATGAAAATTTTACAAGATTTTATTGTTTTTTAGAACGTACTTCATTTACGACAAAAATTTCTAGCATCAATATTGTATGTTTGCAATATTTTTTGGTACAATATTAAAAAATTAAATTCCTTAAAAGTGGGCCTAGCGCTAATATTTGACTGTTTGTTAATACATACGAGAGAAAAAGTAAAGAAAAATTAGGGGCCATTTGTGAGAAAATTGTTTAAAAATTAGGTAATTTTCACGAAAAAATTGCGCATAAATCACTCATATTTTATCTACCAATATTACATACTGAATTCCGTGATATATTACATAACCTTATTTTAAAACCTGTCTTTGATGAACAGATTTCATTTGGGAGGAAAAACTCTTCATTCAATATTGTAGTTGAAAGAAGGTGCGGAAAAAGTTGTGACTTTGGAATTTTAGAAAATCCAGAAAATGAGACCTGCACCATTTATAATATTTTGATCATTATACAAGGACGACAAAGTTTAATAAAAAATTGGATTCATTTTTGAGAAAAAATTTTAAAATGTTGTTAAGTCTTCATATAAATAACTCAAATATATATATATATATATATATATATATATATATATCCATTTCAAACTCACAGAACCTCAAATTCGTTCAGATCATTAAGGGATATCAGTTATAGAAAAAAATATCTGAACGCTTTAGGCGCTAGACTTGACCCCAAAAATAGTACGATGCGTCTATAGACGGACGCTGACTTGAAGAATTTTTATCGCCAATGGATTTTTCGGAATCAAGGACTGCACAACGGGTCAAAGAAAGAATTTTATTACACATCGAAAAAAGATTTATTTACTTTTTGTTACCAAATCTCGATAATAAGAGTTTTGTTTCGAACAATCGCCGATTTCCACCCTCGATTACAATACTTTCTCAGTACCGCTTACGAAGTAAGGCGAGAAAGTAAAATTACTTATCTAGCGTCATTTTCCTCCCGTAAGTCTTTCCACGGCCCCCTCCCTCGAAATTCGCACCTCACCGCCCCAACCCGCTCCACAAAATGCATTGTCCCTAACCCTCCCATCCCTCCCTATGTGAACCACGCCCCCTTTGTATCTCGTGTCGCCAGATAAACGACGCGATAAACGCTGCGACAAGCTGTAATGACCGTCTTGGGACACGCCGGCTCGCCTCGGGAATAGCGGGTGTTACAGAATGCATTGTTTAACGCGCGGTTTCACGGGTCGCGATGTGGGAGAAGTACAGTATTTTTCGACAAAGAATGCCATTTTTTTATATAAATTCCCTTTCTTCGACCACGTGAGAAGCCGTATATCACCACGCAGCGTGACGTGAATGGAAGGGCGGTGGTTTGGTGTCTGTTATAGTCGAGTGCCTCGTATGATTGGGAACGACTTCGAGAGCGCGGGGATTAAGTCTAGTTGCGGGTCTTATCTGGTGAACCTTCCAACACAAGTGGGAGCTGGGTTACAGGCAACGCCGACGAAGAATGCATTGTCTTGTAGACGTTCATGTAAAGAGCTTCGTTAGCAGGAAATAGATGTTGCTTTTCTCGTGAACCTAATGATTATAGGATCGCTATGCAGATAATGCGTGTTGGCGCAGTGATTTTGATATCTAGCGCGTGTTTGGGAAAGCGATTACAGGAAATTTTCGGTGTGTTTTCGTCCTAGTTTGCTTTTCGGGGTTTTGATTTATGGGCCTTCATTGCATCGAATGGTGTTCCATTAAGTGTAATCTGTGCTGTCGATAACGTTTCGTTCTTTTGTTGAACGTAATTTGATACTTTGCAAATAGCTTTTGGCTTCATTGTTTTCTATCTGCAAAATATTTCGTGAGTTTGCACAGCGTTAAAGTCATATCACACTATGATCGTAGTAACACAACGTGCAATCTTTTTAAAATGTATATTCAAACATGCAAATATTACACGAGAAATGTTTGGAAGATCTACACATGTCTAATCCTGAAAAAAAAAAACTATCTTCATAAAATTGTAGATAACTTCATGTGAACTCCAAGTAGTTCTGATTACTTCATCTGAACTCTGAGTAGTTAAGACATACAAGTTGCGAAGTAGGCACTGACTGACTTTTCAAAATAATTAACGTTAGTTAACATAATCATTCACTTACGTTCACAAATTTCAAAATATTTTACTGCAAAAATATATTTAGATCGTCTTTGGATAAGGCACTTTTTTGAGTAAGGCACAATTTTCCCTCAATGTTTGTCAATGGGGAAATGATGATATTGAGCGACACTAGATGTCTTTGGTCATGACCGATAACTAATTTATTTGCAGACACACTAAATCGAGAATAAGCAGTCAGTTAGGCATGATCTGGATTGTAATTCACACCACTTTTGTAAATAAAATGAAGTGTTAGTATCAAGACATTTTTTAAAATAAAAAAATCATTCTTCACCTGTAGCTACCTTAAACATCAATTAACTATTCTCTCGATTTTCTTTCAAAAGAGTTTTAAAAAATAAGGCGAAAGAACGTGCCTATCAATTCGTCTTATCAGCAATCAAATGTGCTATTGGCTATGCATGAAACCCTCATGAAACGGAATTTAGATATCTAACATCCCAAATTGTCCAAGAAGACACTTTTATTTTAGGTTTGTTTAGACTTTTCCGAAAATAAATGCTCAGTTCCCCACCTGTACACCGAATCGCGTTGACGGACATCTCATATGCTTTAACAGTTGACCAGCCGAGGTGTTGCGCAGAGCGTTTCTTAGATTTTACTGAGGCTTAAACATTCGAAGATAATGTGAGACGTTGATACCATTCCTCCACATTTTGAGCAAGAGGCAAAACTTTGTACTATGAGTAATTGTATTATCTGTTTCCTAAATTCCAACGCGCCCAGGAATTGAAAAAAAATTGAAGTGTCTGCTCATGTAAATAGTGTCTGTGGGTTTGTTAGATACCAATAGGCTCAGGGAAAATCCAGAAACAATGAAAGACACGATTTCACAGAAAAGTTAAAATAATTGATTGTTTTACTCCACATATTCTCATATTCGAGAACCAACTGAATTCACTTCCCTAGTGCGTCTCTGCCTACGACAGAGCTGACGGAATGTGACCGCAAAGTTTTCTCGAAGAGAAAGCTGGGATTAAATATTTTCTATTTACATATAGTAGAGTATTACGTACTTAGTTATATTTAGGTGTTGCAATTTGTCTTGACACTCTTGGTATGTAATGAACTATTATACTGTATATATATACAATACCACGTCATTGCAGTATTCATAAGAATGTGCTTGTTGGAACATTTAATTTACAGCTATGTTAAATAAAAACGTTTTTACAGTTTTTGAGCAGTGTGCGTGCTACGTTTCTGAAAAATGTATTATGAGGTTTTCTTCGGAAGCATTGTTGTATTTGCAGGCAACGAATATATACAACGCACATGCAGGCAACCATAGAAATACGAGAGTCTCGTCTACCGTTCCTGTAAAACGGAACTTGCTGTAAGTACTGCCAGAGGTTGTATAAAGCGTTTAACGAATGACGCATCAATGCGATTCAAAGCGCCGCGTATCGGTTAGCAGATTTCCCCTGCTGCCACTGCCCGAACAAGCTTCAGCTCCTGGTGGTAAGAGATTGGTGAGCTAGTCCGGCGCACTGATTTTTGCTCGTTCTGCGCAGCAACAGATTCGTCACGAACCACGTGACCACAACACGGGCACTTGGTTTGAAAAGCCAGACTACACGGTGGCCGCCATGTTGCGTGGAGAGCGAGAAGTGTTGAGAAACATTATGAATGTGACACAAATTGACAATTTTCAACCGTGACCAACCATAAATAGCACGATGAAGGTGTACAAGATGGAATATTTAAAAGAACTAATTCCTGTCTTAATACCTTATAACAATGTGATAGTTTTAGAATCTGGCTATATCTAACCCTTCGACTTTATTTCTTCATTACTTACGTGGACTCTGTTTGAGGTTAAATTGGACCGCACACGTTTTTACCTATATTTTATGCACGAATAAATATAAGATATAATAAATTAAGAAAACGAAGCTATTTATTTACTATATGATTCTAAAAAAAAAGAATAATATTTACAGAAACTAACATATCCTCATAACTATACATAGGTATTTACTATACTAGCATGATAATGTCTGATACAAAGCAACTACCTCGTACAAATAGACAATACGACAGATTTTCATTCAGAAGCAACAACATAATATTATAAAGCGGAAATGGACACGCGAGAATTTTGCTTAACTTTAGACGCGTAACATAGAATCTATTTGGGAACATGAAGCCGCATAAAAATCAAATTACTTCGGATAAAAAAAAAACTTTAAAAAACTGAAAATCTTTACAACACATATAAATCGGTACATAAATATCATACCTAAAAGGAAAGGTTTATGTGAGTAGTTTTCAGTGTTGTTAAACATTATTTGCGTCTTGGTCAGAAATGACCAGAAACAGAGTCGAAGAGTAAACATTCCCGCTATTATTGGGACGCAAACCAGGCCATGAAGCTCATTGACAAAAGCGATGAAGCTTCCACCAATCTCCTTCCACTACGTAGGCTTCGCCCGGGCAAAGTGACCGTGTCGATGGCGGGGGAGGCCGTGGACGTTTGTTGATGAGGGCTAGGGTTGGTGGGGCGACAGACAACGGATGTGGGGTATACAGCTTCGCCCCGTCTCCTTCCAAAGAGCTTCCTTCCGGTGCCGGCCTACCGTCGGTTTGCGGGGTTTTCCGCAACCAGATATCTCTCACCAGCAAGACACCGCGCCAGCCGGGATAAGCTCTAAGCTCACGACCGGTCTCCCGGCTTGTGTGGTAGTGTAGTGCATGTTAGTGTGTGTGTGTATATAAGGGGGTGAGAATGATACAAAGTTAGGGAAAGATCGCGCACGGTCCGTGGCCCGTTTGTTACGGTACTACTCCGGCATTCACCTGGTATAGATCGGATAAACCACGGAAAACTACCGATGAGAGCAGACGGCCGCTAGAATTTTGAATCCCACTTCGAACATCGCTCGTAACCTAGCTGTGTAGGTAGTGTGTAAAATCCTGCTACCGTCGGGAGTGTTAACCTAGGACCTCCCGGTCAGAGGCACTGCAGTGACATCAATTGATGCGGCTGCAGGGACGGGATCGTTGGAAGAAGTCGGGGCGGAGCTCTAAAACTGGAAATGGCAGTGGCAATGGCGGTGGCGGCGTTGGCGGCGGCGGCGGCGGCAGCGGTGTGGTGGCGTCGGTAGGAGCGGGGCGGAGTGGTGAGGCGGCAGTGGCGGGGGCGGTGGAGGCGGGAGGCGTTTGTGTGCAAATGTGCCCCCACGCGGGCGGCGTCAGAACTACCAGGTGCCACCGCCCTCCCTGGCCCCTACGCTGCCCGCGGTTGCGAGAACGTCTCGGTGATATTTGCACTTGCATTTTCTCGACACGTTCATTTCATTCATAAAACGAGAACATATTTATTTGGAAATCAGGCTGTAAATAATTGTGAAATCCCTATCTGCATTTCCCAATTCATATTTTAAAAATAGTTTTAATTTTTCTGTGGTTTTATACGGAACTGTTCATTTTTTTTGCAGCAGTGAATGGTAGATTTAAGCAAACATATTTATTAAAATACAATTTTTGGGACACAGAAAACATTAATTTTGTTTAAAATACACAAGAATAATAATACCGAATGTATCGTGCAGAAAACTGTTTCGCGTGGGGTAATTTGTTGTAGAATTCTTAATTCCAGATTCATCTTTTTTGTTTTCGTTAACTTACGAGTATTAGCAGCTATGTTCCACTTGTACTCACTAGGGTACAGTCGTCAAGAAATCTTCTCTTTCATTAAACATCATGTTCTTTTGCACAAATTGTCCCTTAGATCAACTGGTATTTTATAGATATATTACCAAAACGTTCATCAAAGGTATCGAAACTTGTTCGACCATCCGAATAAAATTCTTTTCACTCTCAAAAGCTGTCATTAGTCTTTTAAATCAAATCCAATCAACACATGAAATTACACTAATAATGGCTCTGAAAGGTTTTATTTTCTCAACTTACGAGTGTAAACGATGGCGATATTACATAAGTAATACAAAACTGTAACTATTTCTTTAACGTTCGTAAGTTATTTTGTTTAATTTATACCAAAGGTTCATTGGTTTACTGGTAGGGGTTTTGTAGCTTCTAAACAGCAGGATACTGATGGCTCAGCCATCAAAAGCTCATTTTTTAATAAATAATATTGTTGGCAATGACAACTTCTATAATTATTTCAATAAATTTTCATAAAATAAACTTTAAAGTTAAGCTTAAAAATTCGATATTGTTTAGCACTGTTCATATAATACTAAAATTTGATATGTGGGTATATCTTTACAATTTTTTCGGTGTAATGTTCTCATATTTCTCGCGGCATGAAATTGTTTTTAATGGGAAACAGAAGTAATTCTTGACATGTAAGAGAATTATGATAAATTTATTTTTTAACATGCTGTGCGTGAAATGTGGTTTCTCGTGCTTGTTTTCCGTGTGCGAAAAGGCAAATTTTTTCAGAGTCTGTGAAAAATCTGTAAGATTCACAATTGTCTTTCATCTTGACGAGTTATTTGTTTATTATTCATAAACAATAGTGTTACGACACTAAAGAATTCATTTACTTTCTTATAAGTAAGGTATTTCTAGTTATTTGATATTTAATTTATATTCCTTTACTTGACGCATTTCGTTTCGCTCACGGCACGTTAAAAAAATATATCATGCGCAACACGGGCGCGACCTGAATCTCGCACTCGTCTCTTTGACGTCCGAACGTACCGAGGGCGACATACTCGACTCGTGTGTGAATCTCCTCTTTGGCGCTCTTGTAACGTTAAGTACTATTAAAAATGGCAAGTCACCAATTCTAATTACTTCGGAATAATTTTAAAACTATGCAAAAACTGTTTTCCAACTTAAAACTACTAACAATCTGTAAATATTTAACACTTCGTAAATTAGTTATTTATGGTCTTTTCTAAAACCGCTGCTAAAACACGTTTTCTCGAAATTACTTGCGAAACAATCCAATGATTTACTTAACCATTCAGGCATTTAACCTAAATCCCTGTCTCGCAAACTCTACACCGTCAAATGCCACGAGAGCAGAATAAACTAGAGCGTGGTCACGTGCAAGTATTTTCGAAGCAATTAAGCGGCTGAGGAAAAACGGCCAGCGGAGCTGAAGGCTGTGTGCAGCGCACAATTGCGAGTTGTCGTCGCAAGCCGATTTGCAAGCAGAACGTCTTGCGTCTTGAGTGGCACTGCTGAAAGAGATAATATACATTTCTATGCCGGGTGTTTAAGAAATATCTTTGCCAATTTAGCGAAGCAACAGACCGTGGTAAGTACCGAGCTCAAGTGCTCCCTCTGTATTGGAAGAAAAGCGAGCGAGCAGTCTGCTTCGCGATCTCGATGGGTGTGCTTGCGAACGTGCTCTCCCTGGAGAATCTCTCAATCTACGGATCTAGAAGGCGGTGCATTTATAATTAATTTGTGCACGAGACTTGGAAGTTTTAAATGTAATAAAATCAATCTCAACCGCACAATTTTGAAACATTCGCCTTGCACAAATGTGCATTAGTAGTATGAATTTATTTAACCTTTTTTTGCAGCACGAGTATTTTGTTTGACTAGAAGCTTTTGTTTTTTATTAATAAGAAATTGAACAAATGTTTGTTTTTCTATATCAAGTAAAACACACAAACAAATTTCTAGAAATAGAACACACATTGGTTTTTATTCATAAATAAACAAACGCTTCATTTTCTTCTTCTTCTTCTTCTTCTTCAAATAATGCATATCTTGTTTAATGATACGAATATTTTTCAAATTTAATTGTCCAAGTAAACACATTGAAAATCCTAATCGTTTAAAAGTTTTCTTCAAAACGAATGTCAAAACAAATCATGAATGTTCCCTGCTTCATAGCAAGTTCCCATCAGAGATGGCCACCCACCAAAGGACAAAGTGGTGGAGGAAGCTTAACGAACTTGAAATTAATTTTCTTCAGAAATATATATATATATATATATATATATATATATATATATATATATATATATATATAAAATTAATATGTGATAAAACGTAGATTCTGTGTAAATGACAATGAAATGGGAGTTAAAGAAGGGTATTTCGGAATACATGTCACCATTTCTATCTCTAATTCGAAATAAACCACGGTCGAAATCTGTTCGTGAATGATGTTATGATAGAGCACACTTGATTGCTTAATTCAAATGTACTCGTACTTCCAACGTGATTTGGGTCCTATATTAAGCACGACTCGTTGTTGTTTTTCGTATTTATTTAGCATCAAAAACCATTGAAAATGACGTACGAAAGAGATGAAATCTGTGATTATGTTCTTGAGATCCAGAATATCAATTCAAATTCTCATATTATTTTTAGTTCATTTACGAACAAAGAAAGGAATGAGAACTTTTGGAAATTGGACGTTATTTGACGAAATCGACAAACACTATTAACAATCTCCTCTTCAGACGAAATATTTTCTCGCATTGTTTCAACTTCCTGCTTACTTTATACGTAGTACATTTTTGGACGTATTAAAAAATATGTTGGCTAAAATACTGGTTATCTTTCTAGCATCGTATTGTGTACTCAAGAGATTCACAGTTTTAATTCGACAATTGCCATTGCATAAAATCATTCCGTCCATTGAATTTCAACTGGTAAGTGCATGATAAATGAGAATATAGAACAAGCATTTTCTCGGTTCATCACCAACGTACGTCCGTAAATGCTCTTCAAAAATGGGAGCTAAAAGTTCAAGTTGCTGTTTAAAAGCACTGAATTTTTTTTAGGAGAAAGTAATGGGGAATAACTTCAATATTATTTATAGTTATTAAATAAACATGTAGAATTGTTTTAATGAATAAATATCTACATGCTCATTAAGTAACCGACCTCACCTTCAGACATACATAACTAGCGGTACTAAAACAGCACATAATTTCTCGCCCGTATTATCAGGTAAAATTACGCGAGAAGTACTCAAATTTTTAATAAATTGTACATGACTTTATTTCAGAATTTATGCTTTAGGAACAGATTTCATTAAAGTCAGAAATCTCTAATAAACATCAAAAATAAAATAAAAATCTTTAATATTTTAGATGAAGCAAGACTCCAACATTACAGTACAAATGATACAATGAACCGAAATAGAAAACAGCATTGATACATTTTGGTATTTACTGAACAGTATCTGCTAATATCCAATCATTTTCCCGACAACGCAGCCCCTAGTTCGCTCCGCCCACATGCACGATCCAGTTTCAACGGACTGACGTCATCCCTGCATCCGCAATTGTTTTCGCTCACCTGTTAAGCTCTCTCTACGCATTCGATAAGTCAAGCCAGTCGGTGCAAAAGCCCTGTTGAATGCTTGCGAGCCCGGTCACCAGCCGCAATCGATTCTGCTGCTCAATCATTATGCTACAAGGGTAGACGCAGGTCTTGTACTCACTTGCACGATCTTTTCATTACGAGCTATATCTCTCCTTGCAGTGTATACTGTGTTCGGTGTAAGAATAGTTTCGCATGGCCGCCAATCATCCATTTTACGGAGCAAAGGGAAAGCTATGTAATGCTGACCGAGTAAGCGGGAAATTTTCGACAGAACAACTCTTTTTACAGGGCCCTGGTAACGAAAAAAGGTGAATACATCCAGTTAATAAATTTAGAAAAAAAATCTCTATCACTTGGTGTAGTCACAATCCATATTTTGTGAGACTTTGATACCCAAAAATCGAATTAAGTTTATCCGTTTGTCTGTCTGCGAAAAACGCTAGCGGCTAAATGTTCAGCCGATTTTCTCCAAAGTTGATATTTCCGAATCGATCTGATGTCGCGGCCCCATGAATTTGAAACCGATATTTTTGGGAGGGGGCGGAGTATTTTATATGAAGCTCTTGGAACATTTTCCAAATTTTCAAAAAAATAAGTGAATCGTTTTTCAATTAAATTTTGTTGTTGGATAGTGTGAAGGTAGTTTAAGAGTTTAAAACCCGAATTAAAAGAATCACGAAACAGAAAAGAAATTCAATTCACAAGAAATTCCTGGAGTTGTTTCGAATTGCGTATTAATATAAAATTAAAATTTAAACTTGTAATCACTTCTTAAGAAATTGGTATATTCTTTTACATAAATACTCGATGCAGTCGAAAATATCTACAAAATATTATTCTAATTCTTTGTAAACAATGTCTGTGCTTTCCCGTGATGTTTCTTTTTCATTTATTTCATAATGGTTTTCGACTTTTCGATCATAAAATGTTTTAAGAAATTGACATATTCTGGAAATAATTCGGAACTTTTAGACGTCTGTTTATATTTTCAATATTTTCCGTAGGCAATGAGCTGACAATTTTGGTTCTTGCGTTGTTTTTTCAAAACATTTTTGTTGTTATTTGGATTCATGTCACCTTTCATGAGAGCAGATTTCTTTCCTTCAAAGGGTACATTATAAAAAGGCTTTTTTTTTATTTCGATAATATGTGTGAATGAATAGTTTCCATTATATGTTGAATCCATCCAAAGAATAGTTTCCACTACACTTACGGGACTAACGACCTTATAGGTTGACGCGCCCGGAATCACTAACAATCAATCAATCTGTCAACGGAACTTACATTTAAGGCCCCAATGAGCTAAAGAACGGTTCCGCATTACAAATCAACGGAAGTCCTTGCTACACCGCAGCGAAGGAAAATTCATTCTCATAGCTCATTCTCAAAACCGAGACTTACGTTGGTCCCAGGCTCACATTAGGGGTCTTCTGCAAGAGATGAGCTCGTAAGTCATTCCAATGTGAACCCATAAAGCCGAACAGTTTATGGGGTTTTTCTCGGAAACTGACTTCAGCAAAGTAGGACACTAGGGTAGTTTAATAATGATCGTACTTGCTTTGTTCGTAAATGGTTCTTAGGGAGACTGTTTCTATGGACATGATTTATTAAAAACTCAATGTCAGATAAGGTTCGTGAATTATAGTTTTGTAGTCAAATTTAAAATATTTATAGACATTCATTTTCACAAGCTTTTACTATATGTTAGATTGACTCTACAATTTGTAGAATGTATAGTATTTTGTTGAGTTTGTGTTGAGTTTTCAAGATATTCCAAAAATATCGCATTGTATCACATAGTTTTCTTCATCACTTTTAAGATGAGGTTGTGCAAACACTTGAGGAAGCATCTGTAAAGACAGTAATGAGTTCGCAGTAGTTTTCTTTTGTTACACGCGGCAGCTCGTACTATCGACATAACTTATGTTATTAGCCCTCTCACCAGCAAGGTGGACAAATAACCCAACCTATGGGTGGTTTGCCTCCGCAAACAGTTTTTGTTACCCTGGAGCGAATATTTTCAAATCAATTCTTGCCAAAAACCTTCGTCGAAAGTCGTAATTAAATTGAATACGTATATATAATAAAAGAGACTCCCCAAAGCTCACGAAACAACTTCTTCCCATAGGGATCATCAATATTGATTGATAAATTGATTGGGATCTAGAGGGCGCTTCAACTTCAAATGTCCTTTGAGCTTGTATCAAAGTATTTTTTATTTAAATAGATTTAATAAAAGTAATGTTGCAAATGCAACATACCCGGTGATTAAAATGGTGTACATAGTCTTTCTGTCAATGATAAGTCACACAGTTTTTAAATTTAAATAGATTTAATAAAAAGAATGTTGCAAATGCAACTTATTCGCTGATTAAAAGCGTGTACATAGCCTTTCTCCCCATAGTAAGTAACACAGTTTAAAACAGTCACTTTTTGACGTAAAATAAATAATATGACATCACGGAGGGATTTTTCTGACGCACTGTATATTCTCCGTCAGTTTGGTTATTCGGAAGGAACATAATAAAAACAATGTTGCAAATGCAACTTACCCGCTAATTAAAATCGTGTGCATAGCCTTTCTCCCCATAGTAAGTCACACAGTATTAAACAGTCACTTTTTGAAGTAAAATAAATAATATGCCACCGCGGAGGGACTTTTTGGGGCACTGTACTTTCTCCGTCAGTTTCGTTGCTCGCAACGAACTCTACCGTCGCGCGGACCCGTTCGACAGAGGCGCGGCCGAAACGCGCGCGACACAAATCACCCCCCCCCCCTCTGCGTGTCTCGCCCACGCGCGCCCGGGGGGCCCATGATCGATACGGCCAAATTGCGGAGCGCTCACCCGCACTTTGCATTGAATAAATCAATTAGACGAACCGCCGCCGCGCTATCTCGCGGTGATCGCTGCCCACGCGACCGCCGACCGCCCGACCGCCGCGTCCGCCATTGTGCCGTTGTGGAGGACGACGCGACGATCGCAGCGACAGATAGAGGAGAGAGTCGCGAGGGGACAATGAAGTGGGGTGGGGGCGCGTAGGCTATCTGCGACGAGATGTGTGTACGTAGCAGGTATGATGGATGAATGGGAGTTGCTAACTGTGGATGGGCGGATGGAGTAGAATTCTAGCACTTGCCTGTCTTCGTCGGTTGTTTTCCGCGGCTTGTTGGCAATTATTGTTAATATTGTCTTTAAATGCTTTAAAATTACAGTGTATTACTATTCTTAGTTCTAATATGTAAATTGTAGTGTTCGGCTACCAGGTTGTATAGCTATCTGCAGAAATAATAAATCTATCAATATATACCAGATGAATGCTAGAGAAGTACCCAAACAAACTGGCCAGGGAACGCGTGTGATCTTTCCTATATATTCCTTGTCCATTTCCCTTCTCTTACTCACACACACATTTACTATGACATACACTACACTACCACACATGCTGAGAGACCGGTTGAGAGCTTAGAGCTTGTCCCCGCTGTTGGGAGATACCTGGTTTGGGGAAAACCACTCTAGCTGACGATATGTCGGCGCCAGTTTTCACCATTCAGAGGGGAAGTATCATTGTCACCTTCTGAGAAAAACACATACACTACACTTACGGAATCTTAGCAGTTTACGCACCTGGAATTACTAGTAATCACTCAATCAATAAAACCGAAGCATTATCTTAGAAAGAAAGCCTCACACCGCGCGTGATTTCATTCCACACCTTTTCCATACACTCTCCCTTTACCCACCTACACACACACGCTCACACACACTTACACTTACACGCACTACATTACCACACATTCCAGGACACCACTCGAAGCTGGGACGTTGTCCAGACTGGGCCGGTGATCGGCTGATTCCTGGACGGGAACATCTTCTCGGGGTCGTCACGATGAAACGATGGAGTCTGATTTCGCGTGCAGAGGGCAGGGACATCAACTGCAGGGATATACGAACTATACTTGCGGACAAAATGACCAAAGTAGTTGACGCGTCTGAAAGCAATAACCAATCAATTAATTAAAGAATAATTACAAAATTAAACAAACTATAACCAATTAATCAAACAGTAATGAGTAAAACGTAACACAATGTATTATGACATGAAGAAATGAATATTGGAATTCTATAAGCGGTTTAGTACAAAAAATAGTAGTTGTTATTAAAACAAGAAAATCAAAACCTAACATTCGACGAAGAAGAGTTATTAGTAATTGATTGATAGGTTAAGTTTTCCGAGTGCGTCAACCGCCAAGGTCATTTTCCCGTTAGTGTAGTGCATGTTTCAGGGAGGGATATGGCGTCGATCTTCCCCCGCAGAATGGCGACCTTCACGCCGACATGCAGGGGTTTCCCCAGTCAGGTATCTCCTTCCAGCGGGTACAAGCTCTAAGCTCTCGACCGATCTCCCGGCCTTTGTGGCATTGTAGTGTATGTGAGTGTAAGTTTTTGTAAGTAAGGAGTGACGAAAGACCACTGAAAAAGGATATATCGCGTGCGATCCGTGACCGTTAGCCGTTTGTTAGAGTACTCCTCCGGTAGTTCCTCCGGTAGTGGAAAAAAACCCCTTAGAATACCATCTATCAGAGTAGCCGACCTCTAGAATTTCCCTGCACACAGCGGCTAAATTTGACCTTGTTGTGTAGTTAGTGTCGAAATCCCTGCCACCGTTGGTATTGAAACCTTAGAAACTGCCGGTTAGGGGCACTGCAGTGACTTTCTGAGCCATCTAAATCGATATAAGTAATTCATTTTTTTAAATATTTGTTCTGTGCGTAAAAAGAAAATTAAAACGGCGCTTGGTTTGTATATATTGGGCAAAACTTGTGATATTGATAAATCTTTCTGGTTTTATATTTCTTTGTATTGTCTAAAATTGTTACTATACACTGCAAATAAACAAGTAATTAAAACGTCGAGTCCGACACCGAGAGAAAAGCATTACAATGAGTTTCTAGTAAATACAAAAGTAAAGTGCTTTGAACAGATCATTATTCACAATCAAAATGATTATCAAAGAAACTTCAAGGATTTTGGAATGATTCAACTTCAATAAATATTTTTTTTAAATAGCTACTTCAAAAAGACTGTATGTACTAAGTAAATGTCGCATTTTCCTTGTCCAATGTCCAATCATCCTTCCTCAATACAAGGAAGAAAAACAAATATCCATTTAACTTATTACGAAAATGTTATCCAAAATCGGAACAAACAGGGGTACATGTCTTACGTTAGCTGCCAGAAATTAGTTATAATTTATCCTTAAACCACCAATACACGTGATAAAGTAAAATAAACATCACCAGGTAACTCTGAAAATATATTACGTAAATAAAAAAAATTAAAAAGGCGTCATCCTTGAAAGCGATGGGAAGTACTCAATGTTGTAACTTATCTACCTCCAACGAGGGTTATATCATTTCCATGCTGTGCACTTTATGAGAAAATCCTACAACCGTGAAAGGGAGTGACCGCCAGAGTTCCTTTTCTCAATTTGCAGCCATCCCCAATGGTTTGTATGTAGATGCGGTGGCCGGGCTTCGATTTCACGATTGCGGAGTCCCGTATGTTATATCGCCCATTCAGGCTGCGGAGCTGAATGGGCGTGTGTCCATTCCGGGCGCACACGTGGGCGCGACATCAGATTTGTGCGGGCGGATAGCGAGCCCTCACGTGACCTACCGGTAGCCGAGGAGCCGCGCTGAATGGTCGCCTACGCGGTCGTCGAGTTATAATTGATTTATTCAATGCAAAACGAAGGGGCCGTTTGGGTTCGAGGGATACGGACGGGATCTTTACATTGGTTGGGTGGGAAACGGAAGTTGTGAATTAAAGGTTTAGTGGAAAACTGTCGGTATTAGAAATGAAGGAGTTGCACATTATACGTGTTAGAATATACGAAGAAAGTGGATATAAAAAAAAATGTTGAAGAAATGATTTTATTTTGAAATTTCCGAAAAAAATATTCAAAACTTTGTGATATGCGGGGGTTTACACACAATCTGCGCACGTTTTATTGAGATTAAGAATCAATTCCCTTACATTTACTACACCTAGTTGACTTATGAATAAAACTACCAAAAATGACGTTAGAAACATAGAATAAAGTGAAGAAATATAGAATAAAACCGCATTATAAACATATATGCAACAATAAAAATGGGTTAGAAACTAATTTTCGCTCCCAAGAAATGGAAAATTTTTGCATCAGTAAACATATACAAGCTTAATTCGTATAGTATTGCAAAGAAAATAGCAATCCTCACCCACATCCTAATCCTTCTACAAGTAGCAAAATGAGTACCATCATATCTCAACAAACCGTGAGCAAACGCAAGATATATTTCTGCCCAGAAGTAAAACAAGGGATCATACCAGCATTTGATCAAGAGAAACTTGAGGAAAAAACTGATCGAGATGGAGTTTATTGACCGGGTAGGTATAGTTAGCAGGAAATGATTACGTCTGATACCATCATTGTAAAAATCTTCTGGGTCAATGTTATCCATCTCGATCGTTTCCTCGATTAGTTTCATTTGCCTGTTTCAGACGGTCATTTGCTTAACTTCTCTACATTTCTTGTAATGTAGTATTTTTCTCTCAAACTTCTTATACACTTTCACTGTTGTAGACCTTAAATAAATTATTTCAAATGACTCAGAACATTAATCACCATGCTTCGGTGTCGCAATACTGATGTAAGTTCAGTTGATTTTATCATAGCGCTAGGAATAGTTCTAATACTTTCCTAAACCAGATTATTGGCTACTACTTGATGAAGCATTGTCTCCCAATTGAGCCCTTGCTGGTTAGGCAAAATTCAACGCTAACTAACGCTTTTACATAAGCTTTTACATAATTACATAAGGTACGCAATTCCATGGGTCCATGACACGAAACATATTTGTTGCATGGAACGTATTTTTGACGTGCAACGTGCCTGTGAATGGGATGTTTTCAAAAATAGCTCTATAGCTAGATCGAATTAGGGCTAATGTTTGTATTCTCCTCTATTTTCTCCTACTTTATTTTCCATATCTTCTTTTTCATTTACATTGTTTTATAACATTTTTATCTCTAACATTTTCTAACTATTTGTTTAATTACTTCATCAAATCTAAATTACAAAACTAACCAAAAATAATGAAAGCCAGATGAGAATACCCAACGTTAAACTGTTTTCAAGAATATTATCAGTGAAATATTACACATCAGAACAATGCAATATACCTGAATTTCATGAATTTAAAGAAAAAGGAAGGTACGTTTTATAACTATAAGTAAATGTATTCAGAGATGTTAAAAGTTGGAATGTTAAATACAATTTTCTACTGTTGGAACGTGAATATCTTCCCAAATTGTTTTGACAGTAGACAGGAAGAACAACAAATTGGTATATTATGTCGTAAGTGGATTACAAATAGGTATCCGTATATCATCTTTGAAATGTAATGTAGTTTTGTTGTAGACACCGATACAATCTGAGTGAGTTCTGAATTACAATCCAAAGCCAATGTGTCGTCCTCTTATAGCAACTGCTCCCTCCTACACTTGTGCCGCCTGCTTCTTGCCTCACGTAGAGAAAAGAGGCCGTTGAAATGGTTAACATTAATCTTAAGTTTACAACACCTTCCCACTGATTTTGCGAACACTCACAATCAGGTATGTCTTCCATCAGAGACGATACCTGTAGAATATTTAAAACTATTAGTGGCGTTGCAATTTTCAAAAGAATATGTAAATAATCGTAGGCCTGACATTGTGCATCGAAACTACTTACAAGTTTCTTAACCACTTGACTGTTTCTAAAATCAAGGCTGTAAGAAATGTCATGGAGATGTTGTGTCTCCTCATTTTACCACATTTGCAGCGGCAAAGGTAGCTGGTCATTGAAACCATCGAATATTTTCCTGTCGTTCTTCTGTCGAACATTTAAAAGAAACCATGTGTGACCTTGCTGTCCTCAAGCTTATCGGCACTCCAGCTGATTGATTTAAAGGCAGCTTTGCGGAAGCAGTATAGACACGTGTTATACGTTCAGAGTGCAGATAGTTTCCGGGAAACAGACTGCTCGCGATCGAGCCTGCTAGTCTCGAACAATTCTAGAGGTCCCGAGGAAACCGACTGGTCTCGAATAATTTGAGTAGTCTCGAGCAAGCTAATTGGCCTCGAGCAATTTGACTGGTCTCGAGCAAACCAGCTGATCTCCAACAATTTTACTGGTGCCGAACAAAGTTAGAAGTCTCGAACAATCTAACTGGTCCTGAGGAAACTGACTGGTTCCGAGCAATTTGAGTAGTCTGAAGCAAGTCGATTGATCTCGAGTTATTTGACTGGTCTCGAGCAAAACACCTGATCTTAAACACTTTTACTGGTTCCGAGAAAACTAAGTAGTATCAAACAATCCAACTGGTCATGAGGAAACAGACTGGTCTCGAGCAGTTTGACTGATCTCGAGCAAACCGACTGCTCTCGAGCAATTTAACTGGTCCCGAACAAACTGAGTAGTCTCGAGCAAAGAGACTAGTCTCAAACTAACATATTGATCCTCAGCAAACGGACGTTTTGCTAGCAAACATAATTCACTGGACAGGGGGTGGGCCTTGTCGTAAGGAGGACAGAATATAGTTTTCGCGAGCAAACTGACTTCTCTTGATAGATTTAAGCCAATCAATGGCTCTTAAAGAAGTAAGTAGAGAGTTAACTGACCTGAATTAAACCAACCATCCTGCTTCGGACATTAACGTTGGTTTTCTAAAGGCTGACTGGATTCATTGTTACCCGAAGTCCACTTCAATCCCATCCTAGTCGCATCAAGGAACATTTTCACCGCCTTCCAATCACAGAGATAGAGATTATTTTCTGATCAACCCACCAATCTTTACAGAATTCCGCGAAGTCTAAAACCCACTATGTTTCGGGTACAATATTGATTAATTGATGTTTCCGGGCACATGAACTACTATAGTCATTAGCTCCATTAGTGAACATATTTCCATTCCGGGGTTTGGCGGTGTTCCTCCCGCGATGGATGGTGGTTTCTCCTGGCTTTCAATGGAGAAACCACGGAAACCTACCGATCAGAGCAGCCGACCGCTAAACGTTCCCAATCAGTGGCTGAATCCAACTTATTATATCTAGCTCGCGAGGATAATTCGGCACCGTCCCAAACACGGAGCCTAGGACCTCCCGATTAGACGCACGCTGCACCGACAGCAGCTATGCTTGCTCAAAGCCAAACCCACCCGGTGGGTCGGTCACGAGAAAAAATTCCTGGTCGCATCAAGGAACGATTTCACCGCCTTCCAATGTGGGGCGTGTTCCCACCGGGCCACATTCGCCGGGGCGGCGGCGGCGGGCAGTTCAAAACCGCGCGGCCATCAATCACCCGCGACGGGCAGCGGAGGCGGGGGCGGGGGCGGCGCGTGGCGGGGCACACGAGGCACCGGGGGCGGATCTCATTAATTAGCCATCAAAGGAGCCGCCCCGCCCCCACACCGCCCCCGCGCCGCCCCCGGGCAGCGCTAATGCCCCGATGCTCGGCGCGGAGGGCTCCTTAAACCAAGACTGCGTGTGATGTCCGGATGCCCGAGCAAAGCGCTTCCTTGTTCAGGCTGAGGCAGATCGCAATGGGTGAGAGTTGAAAGACGGAATTGAGTTTTAATAAAAATTGTGAAATCATGCGGAATGTGAGTGGATATGGTGGAAGTATTGGTTGCGGGGAGACCGTTGACAGCAAATGAAGACTTGGCCGAAAACACGTAGAGGAGGAAATACAGAATGTCAAGCATGTATCACTGACAATGTGATATCTCTTTGTGCATCTCTCTATTAATCCCTATATCTATCTCTTTTTCTATCTCTCTATCTCTCCCCCTCTCTCTCTGTCTCACACACAACAGTACCACCTAATTACTGGCCAAGCTCATTTTTCTAATCAATCTAACGTACTTATACCTGAAGTGCATTGACACTTAGACCTAAGAATGGTTCATCCTATATTGTTATAGAAATAGTATATAAACACGCTCGAAGGGCAGAAATGATGAGCACGAAGAAAAAACAACATACGTCATTGGATACGTGTGTCGATGGCATCTAATGCGCTGCTCAGTAGAACAAATTTAGATTTGGATTTATTTAGGGAAAGAACAGTAAAATACTGTATGTGACGCAGGGGGGGAAATTTATCTGCGCACGTTTTCATGAGTTCCAGAATCCCTTCCCGTCATTTTAATTATAAATAGTTGAAAAATGAGTAAAGCTTAAAGATATGCGTTAACGAATGATGTGGTCGTTGGGGTGGGCCTTGACGCAAGGAGGCGCTGGGGCCGGCGCTAACGCTTTAGGCCAAGCTCTTGCTAAGCGGCACCCTACCAAGATGGCGTGCTCGTTGGGGTGGGCCTTGTCGTAAGGAGGCGCTGGGGCCGGCGCTAATGCTTGTGGCCACCCACGCCCCGCGCAGCGCCGAGTAATCAGGGCGGGATGGATTGCGGGAGGGGGAGGGGGCGGGGGGAGCGTCACGCGCACGCCACGCGGGGCCTTAATGGACCGGCACAGCGCACGGCGCGGCGGGCAGATTCCACGCGTTGCACACGCGGTTGGCACGCCGCGGAAGTATGCTGGGTTTGGAGGCAGGTCTGGTTTGCTCGGCTCCAACACGCACTACTGATTTCTCTGTCTCTCTCTCCCTTGCTCACTCCATTTCCTTCCTCTCTGTCATTCGCTCTCTCTACTTTTCGACCATCTCTCTCTCTCTCTCTCTCTCTCTCTCTCTCTCTCTCTCTCTCTCTCTCTCTCTCTCTCCCCTCCTGTCACTCATTATTTCCTTTCGCTCGTTCGCTCGTCTTCTCTCTCACTTATTTTGCCCATTCTCTCTCTCCTTCTCTAGCACAGTCTATTTCCTTCCTCTCTCTCATTCGTTCATCTTCGCTCTCACTTTCCTCTTTTGGCCAATTTCTCTCTCCACTCCTTCCGCTCGCTTTTATTGGTTATTTCTTCTCCTTCTTTCCCCTCTCACGCTCGTTCTCCCTACCTCCTCTCGCGCTCTCTCTTCTCTTCCCTGTCTCTGTAACTGTCCCTCTCCTCCTTCCTCTCCCACGCTCTCTCAGTTCTTCTCTATTTCGATCATTCCCCCTCCCTCCTTTCTCGCTCGCTCTTCTGCTCACTATTTCTATCTCCCTCTCCAAACCTTAAAACTTTTTCAAAATTATCTCAAAATCTCTACATTTTTCCATTAATATTACTTTATTGATTAGGTCAATTTGCGTTTACAAAAGATGCATAGTGCTAATTTTTATGAAAAAGTTTCGAATTTCTAAAATCGCGAATGTTAATTTTTTCTTCGAAGCAACCTACGCTTTTAATCTTAAAGATCAAAATTTCTTATTATAAGACATTCCTCATTATTATCTTTAAATTATTTCATGTAATCGTTTTACAAAATACCAGTCGTTTTCATGTTGTTTGAGAGAACTTCAATGAGCAGTAAATAAGATTTTATCATTTTTTATTTAAACGAATAGTAAGGATACACTGAGTTTTAAGGTTAAACTGTCATTATCATTCATACATTTGAATTTTCAAAAACTGATCAATATCCATGTACGTACAATCTCGTTTTTTCTTTGCCACTGCTTCAGAAGAATCACACGAATTTCGTCAATGTTGTTTTCTTCCGCCGAAATCCATCAGTTTTAGTTTCAGATCAGCAAGATAGAAACGACATCTGATTAGTGTCGGCTCCAGTTCGATAACGTATAAATCCTGAAACAGAGTTGGTTCTTTCAAACACGACATCGCATTAGCACAACTACCGTCGAGCTGCGCATCAGTGGACACCACGCTTGGCCGGACAACACACGACACAAGAGTGAGCGAGTAATGGCCTTTTTTTCCTCTTTTCTCAATGAAAGCAATGTAATAACATGCGGGTGGAAAAATATCAAAATAATATTTTAGCTAGGAAAAAGTGAGGTAGAAGATTCTCTCTTGCATAATTCCATTTCTATCTCCGTATCCGACGCTCACACCTGTTTTCAGTTTTTGCAAAGAATTTCCGAAGTTGTCAACAGTATATCAAGGTAACTGAATTCTATTGTGCGTTCTGAAACCTATGCAGATGAGGGGGGAGGGAGAAGACCAGGGGATCAGGGGGGAGGGAGCCCTTCAAATACTTCGTTAGAAGATTAAGTTATATAATCGTGCACAAGAAAGGCCGACATTTCGCCTGAGAAAAAAGTACTGCCGGTCTCAGGTTTTTCTTTCAAATAAATTGCTTTAGCGCTAGAGAGCAGTGAGGTTTAGTGTGAAATGGACAACGTGGTAAATACGTAAGTCAAAAAATGATAGTTTGGTAAAGTAAAACATAGATTTACCCTTTCTTCGTGTTTTAGAGGTGTTTAATTATAAACATAAATGTGTCTTCTAAAATATGTATCAAAAATGCTTTATTATGTATTTATTTTTAGTCTGAGATAACACTTTTATTGAAGTAAAGAAACTATCACCCTTATATGAATCCATTTACTTAAATCACAATATCCTCAAATGAAAACTAAAAGAATTAATTTTGTCGTATCATTTTTAAAATTAGTATATAGGTAGAACAATTTACGAGAAATAGAATCGAGCAAATCAGACTCCAGTCCGAATAATAGTTTCGAAGAATGACGCGCAAACGTTGACAAACTCCGAAAATTGCGTGAAAAATTGGGGAAAAAGTAAATTTCGTCGTAACAGCTAGTATATAAGTAGAACAATTTAGGAGAAATTGAACTTAGCAAACCAGACATAATAGTTTTGGAGTTAGTCCCGAAACAATGCGTGGACAAATTCCAAAAATTCACAAAACTCCATTGCGTGAAAATTTAAATAGAAAAGTCAACTGTTTTCTCTGAGAGGAAGAAATATCTGTTAACTACCCAACTTTCTACGCAACGCTACGGAATGAGACAACGCTTTTTACAACGCACTGCCAGATGACATTAAACAATTGATGTCGTTTCAAAAATGTAAGTTAAAAGTAAAATCTTTTGTACTGCATAACTATTTCTATACAACTAGAGACTATACTGATTATAAAAAATGTTTATCTTAACAAAACAGTGATATATAATGTATTAGTTTACATTTGTACTGTATATTTTTTAAAAGACTTAATATGTTTGTAACAAATAATGTACTTCAGCTTCCCGGTCAATGACCCCATCTCGATCAGTTTTTTGGCCAGTGTCGCTGATCCATTGAGCAAATGCTGAGATGGCCCCTTGTTTTGCTTCTGGACATAAATGTAGCTTCACTATGCGCTCCGATTGTTGAACTCTACTTTTGCTTGTAATGGTAAGAATAGAGGTAAGAGTGAGTTGCTATTTTGTTAGCATTGCAGAAAACTCATATTCCAATTCGTGTACCGATGCAAATAAGTTTTCTATAACTCACAAACGAAAATGACTATTTTTCAAATATTGCAAATCTTACGATTTTTAAAATGTATTTATTTACTTATTTGAGTTAAACTTTTACACACCTTTCAACTATTTATATTTTAAATGACGGGAAGGGATTCTGGAACTCAAGAAAACGTGCGCAAATAATCTTCTCCTCCATACGTCACAAACAGGTTTTACTTTTTTTTATTGAATAAATTTAAATCTAACTCTAACCGTTCCCTAGAGATATGCATCTTCTAAGTTTATTACTTTACATTAGTACAAACCTTGATTACTTTTAATTTTTCCAAACGTTGATTGATTTCTGTGATATAAAAATCTGTTGTATATTTATTGTGGCGTGACAAAAGAAACGGAAGACTCAAATGAGAAACACAGCGTCAGATATTTCCTTATAGCGAAATGACAATCTTGATTGGTTTTGCCTCAACTATTAGGCTCTCGCAGAGAAGATTACAGGAGTTGATGGCGGAGTAGCAATTGCTGCAGATGCAATTCGAAGTAATTAAGACGGAGAAAAGTGAAGACACAAATCAATCATATTGATTAACCGCCTAGGCTGCAAGTTTTTGTTCTTCCTAAGAGCGCAATATATGATGTGCTTTCCTTCTGCACCGTGTTCTACAGTTGTTTATTTTCTTTTTGGCTGCGTTGCACGTCGTTTTCGTTTTGGCATTCTTTCCGCTTGGCATATACAATATGTCAATTTAGCACAGGTTTTAAGATAAGGAAATAATAAGAAAAATTGTTGGGTTATTTTTTAAATATAATAATAATAATAATAATAATAATATTAATAATAATAATAATAATATTAATAATAATAATAATAATATTAATAATAATAATATTAATAATAATAATTTAAAAATATAGATACAAATTTCATTCAAATTCCTAATATTAAACATCTCGAATACAAAAGTTCACTAATAATAGTATTATAGCTATTGATTTCCCCTTTTATGTTTGTTGGTATTCCGAAATGGAGTTCAACAATATTTCAACAAGTCTGAGTGAAAATTTAATAAAATTATGTTTTGTTACTTTCCTAATGTTCTCACTAAGTGACAGTATACCTTAGGAAACTGAACAAGGACCCCATCAGCTCTCCCAATGCATTATCACTGAACATTTATCTTGAACCGGGAGGTTGTAGGGTTCGAATTCGGACTGTTGAGGAATATTCGATTCTAGCTTCTTAGCTAGGTCAAATGCAACATAGAGGATATTTTCAGATGATATATTCCATGGTTTATCCGATCAACACCAGGTGACTGCCGAAGCAGTACCCTAACAAACGAGACACAGACCGCGCGCGATCTTTCCTTCCTCTTCCTTACCCTTACTCTTACTTACAACCACTACCACACATACCGGGAGATCGGTCGGGAGCTTAGGGCTGGTCCCGACTAGGGAGGTGCCCCGGTATTGGGAGATACCTGATTGGGAGAACTTCCCAAGGTAGGTCAGCGCCGGATATTGTCATACAGCGGGAGAAGTTTTTCATCACCTCTCGCAATAAAAAACATGCCCCACAATTGTGGACTAATCACCTTAGCAGCTGACGAATCCGGAATCAACAATCAATCAATCAATCCGCACTTCGTTAACCATTGTTTTAGAAGTGACAAGAATCATTGATCGTTGTGGTTTTTGAGCTAGCATAATGTCCTTGAATTTCATATCGATTGAATGGTTACCGAAGGATTCAATTAAAGAACTACCAGTAGTATGCAGAAATTTCTTTGGCGTTGGTGGTTCTTGCATCAATCCACACAATTACTCATTAGATCTCCAGTATAATTCCATTATTTTCTGTAGTGAGAGTTGCACCTCATTTACATGTTGATCACATCTCTTCTCCAATTTAATTATGCAGTTTTTTTTTGCATGAAGTTATAGCAAGATGTGGTAGTAATATAATTGCTAGTAGTAAAAAGGACACTAGTTTAATTGACTATCGACATTTCTCTGATCTTAAACAGCCTTGGATGATGAAATAACTATCCCCCCTCTGACAGAACTAATGATCATATTCTAGGTCGAAATCTAATTTCTGACACCAGATTTTCGTGGGCGATAATATCACTTCGTACAATACTTTTTCAAGTGCAGTATTCGAACACGATCCTTTCTTTCGGAACTGGAAAATCAAAATCAGTCTTTTGAATAGGATCAGCTTCCACACCTATAATCCTATCACCGACCTCATCAATCATGCATGCCAGTATCTTTCAACTCTCTATACCCATCGACACAACGCAAAAGCCACGCCCTTCAATTTCTCAATTCTTCCTGCTCAGCTAGGGCCTGTCCTCTCAAAAGAACCAGGATTCCAAAATATTCGGGATAGGGCGATCTCTGATCAACAATTTTCACTCCTTCATCCAAATATTTGATTAAGAGTCTGTGAACCTTCGGCCTCTTAAAGCTAAATGAAATAATTATAGCAGGTTTCATGGCTAACAATAGTAGTTATTTAAATAGAAGCTTTAGATTGCTTAGCCATCATCGTTAGTTTTCTTCTGCATGGAACCTACAAAATGACTAACCCCACCTTAGCTTAAAATAGTCGTTAAAATAAAATAATCCGCTAAGCTATCGAAAACTGCTATTGAAATAAACAATATTGTTTGTAATGACAAATCATAATTGTTTTATTTTAAATGCTAATGACAAGTCACCGCAAAACGACTACGTATTAGTGGTAGATTGAGGATCAGGTCTAGTAAACGTCTCCCAACAACTATTTTAACTCTTCTCCCAACAATGAAGTAAACCACAATTGTAGCCCTAACTCTCAACAAGGGAATAAACAACTATTTTAACTGAAGATGGAGAGTTCAAAGGTCGACTGATAAATTGGTTGTTCGTACAAACTTCATTAGGAAAAATCTCTACCTTCAATATTTCAGCTGCGGAATAACCGCAAAAATGCAAATTTTTAATTTCCGGGAGCTCAGAATTTAAACGGATATTAGACCTGCGCTATTTTTTAAGGGTTTTTCGACTTCTTTAAAAATGTTCGGACTTTTTGTAAAGTGGGACTTGAGTTCTGTTAAATCGATCAGGGAATATCGATTTTGGGTTTATCGACTGATCAGTTGAGGCACTAGTGTTGACTACAGACAGACAATCGGCCAGATATTCTTCGTTAATCGATTTTTCCATATCAAGGATTCACAATATGTCGACTCGACGTTTTAGAGGAAGACATTTGCTACATATAGGAACAAGATTTATTAATTTTTTCGTTACTAGAACCCAATAATACGAGTGCTGTCGAAAAAGCAGTCGTTTGAATTCCCCCGCAGCATTACATTTTCACGTAAGTACACGTAAGTACTTAGAAAGACGGGAAAGCAAAAACGACACCAGAAGAAACTACACGTGTCCCATTTTGTGACCTGAATTGAGGCCCGCAAACAATAAAAATGTAACACATTAAGAAGTAAACAAAAACGCATACCCTTACCTTCATTACCCTACCCAACGTTAACGCATACCCTTTTAACTTGCACCGTGCCTTGTCGAATCCAGTTCGACTCCTACACCGACGATCGACCTACCGCAGCGCGCTCAAGCGGCAAAGCCCGAAATTGCCTGCTCGCCTACGGCACAAGCAGGCACTGGGCTCCACCTAATGATGCCTGATTCCAATGCCCACTGCACACAATGCAAAGCTGGTTGCCGGACTGATAGCGGTCTTGCCACAATTACCCCAGTCGCGATGGACGCTCTCTGGAGGCCGGTTTGCCTACTACCTGTTGCGCGGGCCAGGAGTTCGAATCTTTAAGTCACATTTTCGTAACGATACGTTTCGGCCTGCTGTTAAGTTGCCCGAGGTCAAATGCGCTCTACTAAAAAGTAAGTGCAGCTTTATAAGATTGTGAAATGAAACTAGTTCAGTGCATTGTGTTAGTGCAGGTTCTTAGTATTAGACTTTTTTGCGATAGATCTGATTGATAAGCCATTTTTAAACTACTTTTTGGGTAATCTTGTCAAAGTCACATCAACTTGAATGATATGAGTGTCTCTTCATAAAAAATTTAAAAAAAGTATTACAACATAAAATTGGTCGTTAACCACCGTCTAAGATAAATCATATTTTTCAAGTTAAAACTAATTTTTATAACCGGCTATTTGTAACCCAAAAATATGTTTTAGGTATCGCATCCAGTCAACTACACGAATAGGATATTACCATGAGTTCGGATTACCCAATTGAATAAAAAAGGGTCTTTTCAAATTATATTTACTTGCAATTAAATTATACATAAATATTAGGGAAACGGTTTAGTAATAATATTTACATGAGTGGAAATGTTACTGAAAAGAAGCATTATGTGTGTTTGTAGGTTTGTTGCGAAGATCAAAATTCTGATACAAAAATAAATAAAAATGTTTAACCACTATATAATGAAGTCACGTCACTCAAGAAGTGTGTGGGAAGGATCGAAATGGTACTTCATTTCATGAGAATTGTCAATACGTTAATAATCAATTACAAGTCGTTACCAAGTATAAGTATATAAAACTATAAAAAGTGTTGGCAAGGAGGAAAGTACGAATAATAGGAAAAGATAAAAAAATTTAATACAAGAAGAAAGAAAATATGAAGGAGGAATAGGAGGAGAAGGAGAAATACATAGAGTAAACGAAGGAGATATACGAGAAGGATAAATTTAAGAAGGGGAATAAGAAGTAAGAAAATGGGATAAATGAATAGAAGAAGAAGAAAGGTGAAGGAGGAGAAACAGGCGGTGGAAGGGCGTGTGAAAGCGACGGAGATGATAATGAGAATATGAAGAAGGGAAAGAGTAAGGAAGAAGAGAATGTGAATAGAAGAAACAGAAGAAGATATCGAAGTTATGTTATGTTATGTTATATTATACTCAAGTCCGCGAGTACAAACCCGATCGACGTCGTAGACTTTAAAGGGAAAAAAATACTTTACGCGCCTTCCTTGGCCGCGGTAATACGACTGCCCACTGTTGCACATTTACTGCATGTAAATTATCATCCGTCATAAAAGAAGCCTCAGAGTTAAATTCTAATCGCCTGTTTCGTCACTTTTTTCGCTGATAGATGGCGAGAGAAGAGTAGCAGAATTTCCATAGACAGACCGAAGAGCAGGTCCAATGATCTGAGTTTCACATTTCAGAAAATAAGCCATCATTGAATTCAAGAGCTAAGCCCTATGGAAGAGCTGGCCTACCGCACAAAAACGAAAAAAAAGAGTTATTGACACTGTTGTCTAGGACGGTGAACTATCTTTGTACATTGTTAATTTTTGTCAGTTTTCATCCACATACAAAAATTTAAGGATGAAGTCACTAGTGTTTCTCTTGAAAACTTTTACTAAACACAGCTATGTGACTTTAACTTAATTTACCTCCATTTTCTTAAAATGTATTCCTGATTTCTTTACACTATTGTAACTCCACTTATTTCCATTTTCACTTCCACTTATTTCTTAAAATGCATTTCTTCCACTATTGTAATGACCACTTCAAAAGAATTGTTGACTCGAATTGAGACAGAAACATGTTCCGTGATCCTCTCAAAATCCACTCAACCTGAGTGGCAAACATTCAAAACTAGATCCACCCACTTCAATCCTTTCCAATAACAATGAAAAATACATTTTACATTTCTCAACATCTTTAAGTCAATACATTACATTACTACTTACTGTATTGCAAGACATCTCACGTTTGTATTCGGAAATGAAATCCTAGGTAAATACAATGAAAGAACTCAATTTGTGCCAAATGATACCATTTGAATAATACCGGGAGAGGTAGCTCAGAGCATCAACGGATTTCACAGCAATCCCTCTCACCGGGATCTCCTTTGTTCAAATGGATCCCGACAGTGGCAGGATATTCGACGCTAGCTTGTCAGCTAGGACGAATTCAGTCGCTGTCTGGAGGAAAATTCTAGAGGGTGGTTGCTCTGATGAGTCGTTTTCCGTGATTTTTTCGATCAACACCAGGCGAATGCCGGAGCAGCACTCTAACAAACAGGCCACGGACCGCTAGCGATCTTTCCTTCCTCTTTTTTGTCCTATCTTTACTTCTTACACATACACTTACACTAACATGCACTACACTACCACACTGTCGGGAGATTAGAGTTTGTCTCCGCCGGTGGGAGATATCTAGTTAGGGAAAAACCCGCTGTCTGGCAGCTGGGCACCGGATCTTACCATCTAGCAAGGGAAGATCACCGACATGTGTGGAGGAGAGAAAGCATGCACTACACTTACGGGACTGGTGGCATACGTTGTCGCGCCCGGATTCACTAACCAATCAGTCATTCACTGAATGGAATTGAATTAAGAAGGAGCCACGCCCCGAGCTCCGCTGCGAATCCTCCGCAACCAGACCCGCGCACACACCGCGGACAGCGCCGATCGTGGGCAGTCGCTGCTAATGGAGACGTCTCCCCGGCGACCACGCCCCCCTTGCGCCTGTGCAGCGCTCGTCTGTCTGTCTGCGCATGCGCGCGCCCACCCGCGCCATTACGCAAGACGAACGACCCCAACCCCCGTCCGCTTGCACCCGCATAAAGCAAGCGGATTGATTCAGCGCTGATTGCTGGAAATTGCCTGCGCAGCCTCTTGGTTTTATTTGCGCAAAGTATTACCAACAGTTAAGACGCAGTTATATATGCAGGCGATGTATTAAACTAATCGTCGATGCATGGGGTGGAGTCATATAGGACGTGGGTTCAGTCCACGACCGGAGGGAGATTCGGTTCAGATCGCTAGTTGCGTGTGGTGTCTTTGATGAATGCCAGGCAAATGGCGGAGTAGTGTTATAACAAATGGGCCACGTCCAGGCGTAATATTTCGTTCCTCTTTCTTGTTCTAACATCTCCCCTTACACGCACGCACAGTTACATGCATTACATAAGTACTCGCTACTCCTGCAATCGTCTGTTATTGATCGAAGAAATCAAGGAAAACAACCGAGCGAAGCAGCCGAGCACTAGAGTTCTGCTCCAGACAGCGGCTGAATACCAGTTAAGAATTCAGCTAATATCGAAAAGCCTGACACTGTCAGGTCAGAGGCACAGCAGTGACAGCAGTTGATGCCCTGAGCCACCTCTCTCAGTAACATTCAAAAGTTTTCATTTCCATTTGGCAAAAATTCAGTTTTTCTGATGTATTAACAAGGATTTTATTTTCAAAACTAAGAGAGATGAGATGTCTAACACTACATTAAGTAGTACTCTATTCGTTAAGTGTTATTTAGGTCTTTCATTGACTTTTTTGTGAAATAAAAGACACTTGTATGAGACATGCAATAAGTATTCTTAAGCTGACTTATTTACTTAAATGAAGATTAGTTTATGCGTCATTCTGTCTATAGATATAAAACTTTTGTCAGCTTATATTTGTCCTTGATTTTTTTGATAAAAATATACAACTTTTGATAGCAGTTTTATATTAAATCAATTTACATAAAATATGTTTTTCTATTATTGAAACGTATAGTATATAATAAACTTTTAAACTAGCGACGTTTCGGAAATAACTATTTCCATGTTAAGGCTGCATTAAATCTGTCTGATGTCTGAATCCACATTGTAAACAATTTACACTAATTATTTATAATGTTGTGTTTTTAGTAGTTTAAAATGAATTTAGGGCACAGGAGAGTTTCATATCAGTACGTTAGGAAAATACAGAAAATAAACACTATTTTTTATGGAAGCGGAAGTGTATTATTAAACGCTTTCTTGCTCTTTTTTCTGCAGGGCGACTGAGTCAGTCCGCGCCTCAGTTCGTTATGAAACGTAGCGCTGCTAGAGCCGATCTAGCGGTCACAAAATGGCGTTTTTGGTCATCGCCCCAATAGCCTCGTGCCAGCTTCTGTGCGAACTGCACCCCCCCCCCGTTCGACTTTTGCATTCTGGCCCCTGCGGCGTTTGTTCCCCTTCTACCGCATTGATGCCAACGTTGGCATTTCTTATACAGTAAAAGAACTCTGGCATATATATTATTCTCGTATGAGCTACTATTGACCACGCAACATATTTCTGTTTTCAAGGCCTAGTTGTGTTCTGGCATGGGGAGATCAACGTGTGGAATTATGGGGATCAGACTTTCGGCTGGTTAAGACAAATTTCTTGGTTAAGACAATGCAAATATCAATTTAGGGGGATACGATGTAATTATTATTATTATTATTATTATTATTATTATTATTATTATTATTATTATTATTATTATTACTATTATAGGGTGATGATGACGGGTAAGAGGACTAGAATGATGAAGTGGGAGTACGAGTTATTTGTGGGATTTTGAAACCATCCTTGAAACATTCGCCATGAAAACCCCGGTCAGAATGGCCGGCCTGGGGATCGAACCCTGACCTCTCGATTGCGAATCCAGCGCGCTACGCATATATACGAAGATCCCGTTAAGGGCAAGGATGTTCTGCCTTTTTGCAGGAAATGTTGAATGAAGTGGATTAGGACTAGGATGATGGTAGGAGGTGGCAAGTGGGGTAGTGGGTCGGGTGTGATCGTGACTTTTTTAATCATCCTAGCATTTGTCTTATGACCAAGAAAAAACAAAAAATTCCAGTCAGGATGGCCGAGCCAGAGATCGAATCCAGACCTCCTGATTGTAAAGTCAGCTCTTGTGCGAGGACAGGTTAGATAGCTAGAAATCTCCTCCACGTCTAACTATTTAGCTACTGCCGAAAAATTTGCAACAATTAGGAATCAAAAGCTCCGACCAAAGTCGCTTCGTTGGCAACTGTTGTTGACCTAAGCGAAACTCAGATTGATTAATTCATCAATTCTAGTGATTACGGGCGCGTTAACTACTGAGGTTGACTAGAAGGGTTTTCCCCGGCCAGGTATCTCCAACCAGCGGGGACAAACTCTAAGCTGCCTATCGGTCTCTCGGCATGTGTGGTAATGAAGTATATGTTAGAGTAAATGCGGGTAAGATGTAAGGATAAGTCAAGGAAGAGCAAGGAAAGATCGCGCGCCCTCCGTTTGTTAAAGTAGCGCTCCGGCACTGGCCTGGTATTGAAACAACGGGAAACTCCCGATCAGAGCAACCGGCCGCTAAAATACTCCTCCAGAGAGCGACTGCATACGACTCAGCCAACTAGCAGAGCAGAGCTAACTCAGCCGGTCCTGCAATTGACCTTTTCACATTCCCCAGGACGATTTCAGGACTTGTAAAAAAAATCCCAATTGCAGGAAGGACGAAACACATGAAGCACATTAATCGACGCAAATATCTCAATTTGTACAATGGTCCAGATACGATCGGCATTCACTTGGCATCGCAAGCATTAGCCAGGGGGGGGGGCGGGGCGAATCGGCGTGTGCAATTCGAGGTCCGAGGGCCATGCGTCATGGCCTTCTGAACTCGCAGCCTCGGGCCGAGGGCGGGGCGGACGTCTCCATTAGCAGCGGCTGCGTAATTACTTCTGTGCCCGCGGGGCGCGCTGCGTGTGAGGCCTGCGTACGCACACACATACACACACATATACGCGCTCATTGCATGGGTTTGGAGGCTAATGGGCGATTAGAGTGGCCAAATGCCTGGTGAAAGTTTTGCCGAACAAGTGAGATTTGGAGCGGTAGTTCATGCAACGAAAGTAGGGGATCGTGTTAGGAAATTGAATGACGGAATAAAAGAATAGGCAGAACAAAATATAAAGCACGTTACATTCATTAATGATTAGACTAAAATGATGGGAACCGCGAACTCCTGACAGGGTCTGAAATATTTCTAAGCAATACGCGAATGTTTGGAATCTTCATTTCTAATACAAATAAATGATATTATACTGTCTGAAACATCTGTATCCGCTGTTTGGCATATGAAGTAAATGTTGCGAGTAAATGTACTATATATGGAGATGAGAAGTATTTTGAAGTGCAGTGCTCACACTAGATAGACTGAAAGAAATAAAATTTGAATGAAAAGTAAAGTATCTTGATGAATTGAAACGAACTGTAAAACGAACAACAAATAATTTATTATTCCTAATTATTGTAATTATCTTTGTTTTCCTGATATTACCTTTTTATAAAATGTATATTTTAAATAATAGTAATAACAACAACAACAACAACAACAACAATAATAATAATAATAATAATAATAATAATAATAATAATAATAATAATAATAATAATAATTAAAAGTAGTATCATGAAATTCTCCCACCTGTTCATGAGACTCGTGCAGCATGGATCAATAAATCTATCTTTGACCGTCATTTGAGGAATCATGTATCTGGATCGTTATATACAGACAATGTTAATGAAGATGTATGTTGCTTCATTTGTGTGTGGTTGTTGTACATAGTTTGGCATCCATAGCTTTGGCTTTGTGGAGGCTCTGCGAGGATTTTTTTTAGTGTCAGCTAATAATTTAGTTCGAATAACGAACAGCAATTCTAGAAATAGTCTATTACGATTGGTAGTCTCCTCTTTTCAGAAAGAGTCTTATCCAATGGCATTCAATCTAAGCGAAACAATACACGATTAGAATTCTAATTAGTAATTAACTCAGATCCGATAGGTAATGAGTTATCATTTTCATTCACCACAATTTATTATAATTTTTTCTGGAAATAAACTCATTACATTTAATTGTAATTTCATTGGCAATTTATGCATCACTAACATCTTGGTTGCCACTTTTATCTAACTTCCCTTGAGCGCTAAGATTATCACTTCAAATTAAATGTCTCTTTCCCTCTCTTGAGAACAAGCACAGCCGCAATTTTTAATGAATGTATATGTAATGTTTAATATATGCAATGATCTCTTCTGACAATCAACTTCTAGCCATTGTACATAGTATTAAGACTGTTATTTAGTCAAAGCTTTGATTCCCATAGAAGCGCTTTCATTTTGGGAATGTAGATTTCCAATTATTGTCCACTTTTAAGTTCAAGCGTTTGTTTAAGTCTTTTGCTTGTCAGGTAACATTGGTAATATTCTCGTCTTTAAAGTTCTTCCTGCCTCTACTGGCTCTGCTCCTCCCATTTGTGCTATTGGCGAACGACCAATCAGAACACTCATTTTCCTCTCTGTAGACGTTGCTAACTGCGCCGCCGCCTTCTTGTAACAACCTGCACTTCCTGCAGCCACTCCCTGTTCCTCCGCCTATGCAACTCTCGCTCGAAATGACTCACCGAGGCAGGATGGGACGGTTTTAATTTGCATTGGGAACTGTCAAGTCTTGTAATATCAGAAGTTTATATTTGACTTTTAAGCCCTTCTTGATCCCAGTAAATGAGCTGGAAGGACCTTTTTCGGTAAAAATGAGATACGTACACTAAAATAATTTTTGGATGTCAAATTTAATGAATATTTACAACAGAGTATTCCACTCATTAAAACCGATAGTATTTAACTATACATACCCCATTCCATACTCCAATCTAGGCGGTGTATCTCAAAAAGATTATCGCTTTTTCTATCGTATTTTTTTTACCAACTCTTCCTACTGGCCAATCATAAACTGTGACTCATCTATCTTAGGTGGACGAATAGTACATCGATCAATTTGGCGCATGTGATTTTAACATAGCTATAAGTTATTTTGAATATTTAGCGCATTTTGGAACTCTGTTGGACATAATTTCACTTGTGATCTATTAAATCCTACTCATACTTTGGAAATTATCAGATAAATCCTCTCGGGTCAGGGATTTATCAACAATTTCCAAAGCACTCGTTATATTACCTATAATAAATGTATTTCAATTAAATCACAATTCACCTACCATAGTGGTGTTCTAAATCTAAATATTATTATTTTTATCATTTTCTATTCGTATTGAAATACATTTTTCATCCATTCAAGACAGCAGCATTTATTTTTAATTTACGACATCAGATATGCTGAGTGTACTGATCTTTGAACTGAATGTCTGAAGCATTTAAGTTCCTTGCCTCTACATACTGTAAGAGCGCATTGCACACACATCTAATATTGACTATTTCCATTTCGAAGTACATGATTGGTGCTTTTTTACTCTTGCATAGAACAATGCCCGATCAGATTGAAGGAGGAGACGAGAATAATAGCATTGTAATCATATTACAATTAATCATTTACAAAACGGAACTGAACAACTTCTGAACCGAAAGTAATGGAAGGTCTATGGATAATATTTCCTAGTTTCAAGTACAATGATTTTACTGCGGAATGCAGTGGTAAATAAAGGTGCTGGCCATTCTCACTTACTATTTTTTTTTGCAAATCATTACTGTCTTAATTTATGTGAAAAAATACTGCCACGTTTTTTAATTTTCAAATATTCAAAACAATGAAAGTAATAACAAACTTTTTTCTTTTTACCGTAATTTAATTTTTAAGGTAATAAAAAAACTAATATTTTCTTTCTTCTTTTCCTGATGAATGTCTTTAATCTTATTGATAAAAAATTGACTGAAGTAATGATCCATTTTTGAAAAATGTGCAAATTTTTTCTTTAAACCAGATTCTGAAGATATTAGCGGAAATGTCACTCCAAGTGATAATATAGATAAATTAAATCACAGCTATGAGTAATTAAGTATAAAGGTGAATGTCTTAATTGAAGAGGAACTGTCTTTTTCTTTTCAAAAATAATTAACTAAACCTGTAGTGAAAGAGACATCGAACGCCATCTCCATTGTCATCTCTCCCCAGATGATATCATCTGCGCCAAACAATTCCACTTCATTCAGCAAACAGTTCAAAAAACATCGTAAACCATTAACTGCACAGCAACTGCAGGTGTAGATTAATAGAGTCACGTATAGTATGAGACCAAGCAGCCTACGCGAAAGGCATTAGAATGAGAATTGCGTCGATGGGGGTCAAAGAAACGGGAACCTCACAGAGAGAGGGGGGGGTACTTGAGGGTGATTGTATTATATGCTCTCGACACGCAAGACGAGTAGGGTCGGCTCGAGACAGTTTATTCACTGACGAAAGGAAAAGGAGAAGATTGACCCCCCCCCCCCGCCAAACGTTTTATTTCACTTTTTATAATAATTTTATGTTTACTTTCTTGTAATCGCTTACGCAGTAGAGAGAAAGTTATCTAATGCTGTGCGAAAAAAACCGGCGAATTTTCGACAGAAAAATGTTTATTACAGAACTCTGGGAACAAAAAAAGTGAATAAATCCAGTTGTTAAACTTAGAAAAACAAATCCTCTAACACGTCGTGTAGCCAGAACCCTTGTTTTGTGATCATTGATACCGAAAACTCGAATGACGGCAAAATGCCTGCCTGCCTGTCTGTCTGTCTGTCTGTCTGTCTCTTTCTGTCTGTCTGACCGTCTGTCGATCTGTGAACAACGCTAGCGGATAAACAGTTCAGCCTGTTTCCTCCAAAAATGATATTCTTTAATTGATGTGGCTGATGTAGCGGTCCCTTGAATACGAAAACGATATTTCAATTTTTGGGGTACTTTACATAAACACACGGGACATTTTCCAAATTTTCAAAAAAAATTGGCTTAATTGTTTTTGATTAAATTTTGTTGGATAGTATGAAGGGCGCTTAAGAGAATGGCGCAGGTCTCACGTTCATAAAAATTCTGTTTTATACGAAAATTGCAAAAATTCAAATGTTTGTCGTCGTTTCTTACAACTACAATTATGAAGATAGATATGATTTTCATTAATAAAATATATAGAGGAAGTACTATTTTCTTAAATCACGTTTACAAAATTGCTATGTAGGGTAAGAGAGTAGGTTAAGAGACAATTTTTCGTGATGATAGCTGTCTTAATTTACTAACAAGTATATCATTGGAGTTCGAAGAAGAAAAAGAAGAAGAAGAAGAAGAAACAGAAATAAGATGGGAAGGAAGAAAAACAGAGAGTTGAAGAAGCAGGAAAGGGCAAGCAGAAGAAGAAAAGAAGTGGATCAGAAGAAGGAAACGAAGAATTGAAGGACGTGAAGATCATCAGGCAAACGACTCCGAGGCTGAAGAAGCAGCTGCCGGAGCGATAGTCTGGTCGTGGAAGTGGACGTGGTCACGCGGGGGAGGGGAGGCGTGCATTGGGCGCCGCTTAGTGCAGTTTACGAGCGACCAGGGCGGCGTCTACCGTCCGTCGCCCACCGCCCTCGCCCACTTCCACTCCCTCGCCCATTGGCCTCGCCCACATTCCACCACCGCCCATCACCCACCGCTCACGCCCACCTTCCTCCATCATCGCCCTCGATCATCGCTCTCGTTCCCTGCTGATCGCCCACGCCCACTCCCTCGCCCGCACCCATCTCCCTCCACCATCGCCCTCGCTCACCGCTCTCGCCCACTTCCCATCGCCCACCGCCCGCGGGCCGGCCGCTCCCTCCCACGGCCATCCCTGACAACCCACAAAACGTCTCTCGAGGACACCATACTCGCGAGACTTGCAAGCTGGGCTTGTGCGGACTGTAAATGTCCCACCACAGCAATGGAATTTGTTGCGCAAACAATGGAGCAAGTAGGATAAGCGTTAGAATTTTAACTGGCCCAAGTCATGTTTGCATGAATCGTTTGAGAAAGAGGATGAATTGCTTTAAAGATGAAGCTATACACACTCAAGCGAGACTTGAAAACAAGGCTTGCAGAGAAGATGAATTTACAAACGGCTCAAGACAGGGGTGTACGCAGCCTTTTCTTGCGATTTAAATACAGTGTACACGGTGAAACAAGGCTTCACAAGTCTGCAACGCGTTGAAAAATGCGATTCAGTGCTATGTACATATGTTTCAAAACGATTTCTTTTCGTATGTATCATAGTCTTTTGCTTGGGAACTCATAACCCACAATTCATCTATGCCACAGTGCACACAGCTTGAAGCAAATTCATCATGACCTCCTCCAGGTGAATTAATCGAATTTGGTTGTCTATTGGATGGAAAATTAAAGAGAAGGCAGTAGCGACCGATTTACAAAAGCCACTTTGCAGGATAGTCAAGCCTGGTTTGTGCGTGTAAGAGACCATTTAAGCTACAAACCACAAGCAAATTTTGCTTGACGTCCCTGCGTCGCACCGATTGTAAACCTGTCATTGGTGGTGCCTGATTCAATGTTCGAACCACAGAGAACAATGTGGTCGCGAGAGATTTAAACCCGCAAAAGCGAAGCTCATTAGATGAGCTTGTTTGTGTGCAGGTCACTTCAGGTTTAAGTTACCGCTCTTCACCCGGCGTCTCCCATTCCAGGTGATTTCACCCGTCCTCACCGGCTGTCGTCCTCACCAGCCACCCTTACCAATCCGCATTGTTTAGCAGTCCCCAATCACCTCGCCAGGAATCGTCTAGCTCATTTAGCTACACTCATTCTCATTAATCCTCATCCATCCTCACCTATCACCAATCGCCTCAACAGGTCGTGTCTAATCTGTTTGCTTCTTTGCCACCCTCATCAGTCCTCATCCGTCCTCAAACGGCCTCATCCGCCCAAGCGGCTCAGCATATCGCGTCTACACATATTTGGTTCGTTCACCCTCATCAATCCTCATTTGTCTTGGCCTACCCTCATTCTCTCTCACTCTTCACAGAGACGATTGGGTTAACTATAAGGAGAACACATTAGGAACACACGAACACAAACATCCATCCCACGCTGGGTTCGAACCCGCGACCCTACCCAGCCGAGGCAGCTTTGTCTGTGCAGTCGTAGCAATCTCTGATTTTCAGGATGGCATTTCAAATCTTTGTCTTTCCTTCTCATAAAAAAAGCCCAGGAGCTGCAACTTCCTGCCGAAACGTTTCCCTGCCTTACTAGACTTCATGCTATAATATTTTGATTTGAGTCACGCTGTTGTCACTACGGTGTATCATTCAACAACTTCTTCAGCTCTGGTATGAGGTTCTGAGATATCGTTTGAAAGGAAACTCGAAGAATAGGGTGGATATTGAAGTACAGCCTAAAGTCCAATCACGTGCTTACACTGTGCTGCGTTTAGATTGAATTTGTCACTTATCACAAAGCTAGCACCGAGGGGGTTTCATTGGGATGCTTATTAAATTGGAGATAGCGCATTCTCACTTACGTGAGTGATTCCCGCAATTGGAAAGAATTAAAATTGTGACGTAAAATTGGCGTGTCTTAGTTTGCTCATTTATCTATTCTCATACAGATTTTTGTGTCGTTGAAAATGCAGATATTAAACGTTATCTTATATTGTATCTATTTGATTGTATATATCTCTTCTACTGAGTTAATTAGCATGAAAAATATGAATTAATTATGTGGTTAGCCGTGTATCTTCGTCTTCCTGGCCTTAATTTCTAATTTCCTGCGTAATTAGATGATCACCGGTGCTTACTATTCCAGTCCACTGAATGAATAATTGTTTTAGTCACCGGATGGAAGTGAATGATTCTCGTAGATGGATTGCTATGGATGGGATGTGGTACAGATTGAGCAGATAGCATGAGAAGCCAACTACGTGTCAATCACTTGGCGAAAACACGCACGCTGTACTCGGGACAAGAACCCGCAGCCTTCGACTCGACGTATTTAGAACCTGCTACAAACCATTGCACCGGCGATGCTGGCTACAGCCCAATGAATAATGAAGAATCAGACGTTGAGACCTCAGAAATGTCGCTCACTCGAAATAATTTCTCTTCCTCTGGAAGCTTTGAATGGTCCGTCGAGGGGCGTTTCCCCATTTTCGTTTCCTTTCCCGGTTCGCGGTGCACCCCAGCAGCTAATTAATGACCGTCGCTCCGAGGAAGAGTGATTCAGAAGGCAGAGCCCAAGTGAAATATGACGTCAACGCGAAGGCAGCTCGTGGGGTTGGCAGGCCTGGCGGCTGGAGCCCGCGGCGACACTGGTCTCCGTTTGAGCTCTGCTTTATGGGAGGGGCAGCTACTGTGCCCCCGGGGCACGGCGGACTCTCCCTGCCCACTTCGCGACCAGGGGTGGACAAACGCGTTGAGATACACGGGATTCTTAGACATAGTGGATGAACACCACACCAGGAGCGTTAGTATACGACAATTTTATTTCATAACACTATTCAGTTATATACAATTCATGCAACTAAACATAGAAATAAAAAGCCTCATATAATAATAATAATAATAATAATAATAATAATAATAATATAAATTGTATTTATTTTTACATGAATTAACAAATATGGTTTTAGAACGTTTGACTTGACGTACGATAACTTTTTTTACACTCCGATTTTCATAACAATTGAAACAAATGAGGTGCAGAAAAAAATGGAGTATGAATATAGATATTCCAAGAAATGGTATTTTTTGTTTCTGTGAATTTATCTTAGAAGGATGCAGTGTTAAGAAAAGTATTTTACAACATAGGTAAATTACACACTCGGTAGGATATTCGCTGTTTATTAATCTTGTAATGTGAATAGCTATTATCGTGTGCTGAACACTTCCTCACTTACAAAATTCTACACCCGTACGAGTAACAAACGTACTGCACGCTAAAATTTCTGACAATTCATGTATGTCTATTTCAACGCTTAATATGCTTCCTAACACTAAAAACGTGATCATAGGACACCGAAAGAAATACAGAATTTACTTAGACTAGCGGTCATTGAACATTAGCTTTTGAAGTCGATGGCTTCATTAGAATTGTCAGTAATATATTATGACTCTTCAAGGGTCGAAAAAAGGCAGGTAAATCAAGTAAACTAGCTTTTACTGCTTTACAATAAATAAATAAAAGTTGTCTATCGTCGCAGCACAAGAAACACGACATAAAATAAATGTAATTTTACAGAATTATGGTTTTAATGAGTGAAGATCCATTTTTTTAAAGACAAAATGTTTAGCTAGAGAAACTGTATTGTAGACTTAATAATATATTGACTGCTTTCTAAAAATTTCATCGTTTAATTGCAAATTGACGTCTTATAAGATCTGTTACTTATTTTGTGCACTGGCGATATAACAATGTTATAGACAAGAGGGTGCTGCCTAGGTTAAGGCCATTTCGTCTTTCTTAAATCAGTTACATTAGGATTCAAAAACAAATCGCTCAACTCGTACCGCGATTGACTTCTCCCAGTGGGCAACTAGATGCCCGTAGGAGGTACTTCTGGCATTACGCCGTGCTTTTTAGAAAATCTCGTCACACCAGTTTTTCCACTTGACCTTAACTCTTTTAATTATTAGAGAATATTAATAAATATAATAATAAATGAGTACCAAATTTAAAAAATTCCTAGGATTTGAGGACGAGCCAAAAAGAAGACGGGAGACATTTGGATTGAGGATAGGAAAGATAAACTTCGGGCTAGAATGAAAGAGATATGTAAGCAAAGAAAAGAAGAAAGAGGCATAAAGTTTAATAAGCTTGGTCTATGATGGCTCATTCGTCAAGAAAAAGAAATATGATTAATTTAGTAGTATTTTAAATATTTGAATTTACTTGTTTTATTACTACAGTAAGAACAGATGAGCTTATGTTAAAAAAGTACTTTAATGACAATGTTTTAATGAAATGGAAGAAAAAATGTAAATGTTACATGGTAGATGGGACAACCCACCACGTCACAAAACAAAAGAACGCTCATGTTTGGGTGAGATTCGTACCCGCGCTGCTTTAACTGCTGGCATTCTGGTGCCTCAGCGATATTAACCACCAAGGTAGCTAGAAGAACATGAACATTTTTTTACAGCGATGCCTATATCAAATTAGATACAACACCCAAGAAATCCGTATAGAATACTCAAATTACGATTTTCTGAATAAACGTTTTTCACATTTACTTAGCGAATCTTCGAATACTGAAGGGCGTATTCAAAATTATTTAATGTAGGAACAGTAGACATCTCTCGAAAACAAAACAAAAAGTTCCAGCAAATGAACTAGCACAGATAGTATCAATGCAGATTGCCAAAGAAAACTACGCTAATTGTCAAAGTGATAAATATTTGTGTTATGCATTCAAGTAAAAATACGTAAGTATGAGATTCATAAATGACAAAATATCGTTCGATCAAGAGAGTTTTCAAATGTTTATGATTAATAGATAATAACATTTATTTCCGTGACTCGCAATCAAAGACAGAAATAATATTTAATTTAAATTACTTATGCACCACAAACAATTTTTATTCCGCATTCTAATAATCGCTCTTCTAAGAATGATTGTTGGTAATTTCCTCAAGAGTTGTAATTTCTATACATTTAATGACATTCCATTAAAGCCTCTAACTTGCAAGTTTAATGCCATTTATAAATCAATTTTTTTCTTGATTGTCATACGAAATGCTATATTTATCTCAAATGAAGCTATTTTTATAGACTGAATACAGCCGTCCAAATGATCAGAATAATTACAAAGATATTTTAATATCAAAAGACAAAGGTACGTCACAAAAACTGAAACTCCCATCAATTGGCCTCCGTTCTATAATTTATCTACTTCACACTATAATCATCAGCAATTTCTTAACGGTTTGTGCTTTTGACAACTCTTCTTTTGTTATGTATTTGATGATACTAATGATCAGAGAAAATTTGCGTTTTAAATATGGCCGCCAATGACGTGAGTGATGTGAAAGGTAGAAATTAACAACTTCCCTCAATCGATTTCTAACGAAACGTCAACTCATCACCAGTAATTTTTAGGAACCACAAATTGGCTCTACCCTCACACATTTCCTGAACACATACACTGCGTGAGTGCTAGTGTTACGAAAAATGAATAAAGATGTTTGCGCAATGAGGTGCTTTTGTTACTTTCGAAGTTTATTTGCCTCATTATCAGTGAGTACGGAATTCTGCAGTCAAACAGTGAGGTTTGTTGAGTGAAAAGTGTGTCAAATGTAATTGAAGTAGATTTAATATGTGCTATGGAATGGTAATGTACCAGGCTGGATAGTGAAAGTAAAAATGTTGTACAATCGTATATTTTTATATATTACAAATATTATACAATTTGTTTTTTATTTTTATTTCGAAGGATCTTATATGTGCGACTATTCTATTCGTGAAATGAACACAATTAGTGTTTAAGAATAAACAAAAATGTCCCAATAAGGGCGGTGTATCACAAAACGTTGATGGCTTTTTCTATCCGATTTTTCTGATCGCTTCTTCCTACTTGCCAATCATGAACTGTGACTCATCTACCTTATGTGGTGGTATACTACATCGATCGCTGTGTCACATGCAATTTTAACATAGCTTTCCGTCATTTTCGAATGAGGCACATTTTGGAAGTTTGGAATTTTACTCGAGGAAGAAACTTGCTAAATACCACTCGTGCTTTGGAAATTCTCATATAAATCCCCTCTTTGTTTCGCGAGTCTGGAATTTATCGACAATTTCCAAAGCACTCGTGGTATTATCTACGATGATTTGTTACAACGGACACCAGAACATTATTCCACTCATCGTGTAATTTAACCAAATGGATAAATAAAGAAGATCCAATGCTTATTATTGTACAGAGAAAAAAATCTTTCGAGTAACTTCAATAACATGACCTCAAACTTCCTGTGACTGTTCCAATTTTTATTCAAATCTCGAAAAAATTTGAAATTGACAAAGTTCACTAATTTTTCGAAGCTGCCTTGACCTCCAATATTGATGGCAGAGATTTCTTTCTCCGTGAGAATTATTCCTCAATTGAAGAACTTTAAGAGAAATCAAGAAGTATATTTAAAATAGTAAAAACATTAAAGGAAGAAGGTTTTTGGAACTCTGTGCGTTCTCACATTTTCACTTTTATATTTCGTTACCACCATCATTTTCGTATGCGTCGTAGCTATATGGAAGGGCGACACTAACTTTTTAGATTTTATTATGACATAAGATATTGAATTTATTTCCAATTTTTACCCATGTTTATGAAATTACGCTAAGAACCTTTTGAGAAATATGTGAAACCTATTGGAGTGGGGAATACCCATTGTTACGTGTAATTGTACGATAGGGACAACAAAGAAACTTACAAATGCACTTACACAACAAAAACAAGCGTGTGTAAAGAAAATTGTTACTACAATAGTCCCAGAAAAGGCGCAAGGACACGTTTTAGCTAATGAAAAAACAAAAGTAAGTACTCACAAAATGTGGCATACCGTCAGCGCCCGTCTATGACATCACATTTTTTTTATATAAAGACGATGTTGTCTACCGATGCTATCTGAAAAAGAGGTTAACCATTCAATGTCGTAGTATAAAATCATTTACACATCAATTTTATTCCTCTTTGCCACCCTCCGCTGTGACTAGAGCTTGCGGTGGGCAAAAATGTCAACTTTTAAGACAGAAATATATATCTGTAGTGTGAGGTTTAATGGTAATGGTGGCTGCGGCTGTAGGCAGCGCCGGTAGGAGCGGTGGCGGTGGCAGTTGATTTATTAAACCGTCTCCGTTTTTTTAACGAGGGAGACATCAGCGTTCCTTCCCCAGAACAACGTCATATTCGGTGTCGATCTATACGCCGGCTTGCATGACCGTTACACAGCGAGACACTGTTCAATCTGAGGAAAGTTAAATGCGCCCGACTGATCTCCCGATGTGTAGTGTATGTAAATGTGTAAATGAGGGGGAGGATAGGACAAGGAAGAGGTAGGATAGATCGTGTGGCCCGTTTGTTAGAGTATTGCTCCGGCATTAGCCTGGTGTCGATAGAACAAACCACGGGAAACTACCAATCAGAGCAGAAGGCCGCTAGAATTCTCTTCCAGACAGTGGCTAAAATCACCCCAGCTGTATACCAGCTATGTCGAAAATGCTGACACTGTCGGGCATCGAACCCTAAAGAGGCGGTCAAGTCGGACGTTTACGTCTGATACGACCAACCCGCTCAAAAACACGGTAGAGAATGAAAATTGGCCGATTGAACACAAACGCTCTCTCCGGACTACGCCCGGAAACATCGGTTGTCGGACGCAGATTTTTTTAGTTTGATTTTGTTGGTTCCATTCGCCTGAAATCACCAGGGGAGTCAAGGACATCAGTAATAAAAAAAGCTGACTGCAATTCATGCAGATAGTCTCGTGTGCTTTTTGCAGATATTTCAAACAATGAACTGTGACATTGTGGGAATATTCAGAGGAAATCGTGTACAATCGTCAGGTATTTTTCGGACGAAATAAGTCGGATGATTTCGCTCGTAATCGTCGATAACGATATTTTGGCTGCACTGTGACCGTAGCCTAAGACATTCCGGTCAGAGACACTGCAGTGAGATGAGTTGATGTCCAGGGTATCTATGCCTGTGTGATAGTAACGGCGGTGGAGGTAGCGGAGGCAGAGGTGGAGGCGGAGGCGGTGGCGATGGTGGAGGCGGTGGTGGCGGATGTGGCAGTGGCGGAGGCGGAGACGGTGGCGGTGGGGGTGGCGATAATGGTGCTGGTTGCGGATGAAGTGTCGATATGGGAAGCAGAGAAAGTGATGGGGGCGGTGGCGGTGCGGGGCGTGACGGGGCGGAGGCGGGGCCGTTGTGTGCGTGGATATGACATGCAGGACGTGTGCGGCACGGAACAGCACCGCAAGCGAGAGGAGCGCGGCGGGCGAGTCCAGCCCGTAATTGCACGCGAGCGCGCCCCATCCGCGCCGCCCTGCCGCCGCCGCCGCGGCCGCGCCGCTCCCTGCTCGGCGGCGGGCGATCGCCCCTTTAAGTCGCCGCCCCGCCCACGCCCCCGCCCCCACTCGCTTCCGCGCACCTGGGCTCTCTCGCCCGCACGCCACTCCTCAAGCGACATGCGCCGAAATCCATAGAGGGCCACCTTGCTGGCGAGAGAACTTGCAATAAATAGTAGTTTATGCAATTAATTTATAATGTTAAGCTTTATTGCACGAGTGCATGTTTTGAAAACGAGCGACTTTAGGAGCGAGTTTTAAAATTTCTACGAATGTAATAAAGCAACATAATAAACGAATTGCACACTATATTTTTGTATAAAAGCATTATACATTTATAAGAGAATCAAACTTAATTTTGCGAAACAACTTCTCTGTGACGACTCGGGTATTTGACATCGTGCGAGTAAACGGTGGTCTTCTGTTCCGTTTAGCTCTACCTCCCTCCGATTCTCCTGCTACGATTGGCTGAAAATGAGATGACGCAATCATTCGTGATATAAAATGTAATACGTCATCATTTGTGCCGTAAAATGCCCGATTATGAACGATTTCTTGCAACAGGAAAGGGTCTTTTATAATGCTGAAATACAAAAAAAATTATAGCACGAGCTTCAAGTGGAAAAATTAAATTTTGTTCTCAACACTATCATAATAGATGCTGGAAATCATGTCCTCTTCATTTGTTTCCAATTGATCTGATTGCTACCAACATAAATGCAATTTTCATGCACGAGGCTCTATCTCAATCCAGTATGGAGATATTTCCAAGCTCACTGTATTTTTACTATCACACTTTTCTGTACACACATTTTCTTGTACGAATATCACATATATTAAAGCTCTTAAGAGAACGATTTTGATGTCCCTCTTTGTCGGCTCACAAGTGAGCAATTTTAAACAAGCCAGGTATAAAAAAATTTAAAAAATAGGACTGGATGTCACTGTATATTGAACAGATATCAGCTTCTCTTTATTAATACAAATCTACAAAATTTGCTTTGCTTTAAGTGGGTGGTTAGAATGGAAATGGGAAGATGGCGGCGTGCGGAACTTTACTGGAATTTTACGGGGCATGGAAGAGCAATGATGGTCTTGCTTAGTTAACCTATTATTTGTGACTCTCAATTGTAGGTATTATGTTTCATAAATTTTGTTGTTGTGTTCTCAGAACTATCTTCTTTAAGAAATACCTAGATAGGGAAATCTCAGCAAGCAAACGTGTGACTGGGTGCAGAATGTCATCCTCCATTGGCGGAGGAAAATGGACATGTCCTGTGATAAAAACTACACCTAAGGAATTAATGGCTACAGCTGTTAACGCGCCCGGAATCGCTGATGAACCAAGCAAATAAACGAACGATTCCGTAGTTAGCTTGAAATAACTTGACCTTTATATTGATCAGTTATTTTCATCCTAATTAATAATAAACATTTAAGATATTATAATGACTATTCAAATGGACTAATTAAAACATATATAGTTAAACTATGCAGACAAAATGCTGCAATAGGTGTATCTTAAAAACTTTAGGGCTTTTTCTATCCGATTTTCCTTACCGCTTCTCCCTACTGCCCAATTATAAACTGTGACTCCTCTATTTTAGGTGGCGTTATACTCCAGCGAGCGCTGATTTTAACATAACTTTCGGTTATTTTCAATACTTGGAGAATTTTTGAACTCTTTTGGACATAATTTCATTCGTGAAATAGTCCTATTAAATGCCACTCATGCTTTGAAAATTCTCAGATAAATCCCCTCCTCACTTCGCAAACCTGGAATTTACCGACAATTTCAAAAGCACTTGTAGTATTACCTATCATATTGTTTAAGAGTTTTAATGCAAAGTTTAAACCACTTAAGTTTGTGAGTGCATTTTACTAAAATGCAAGTTTTGCAAAATGCAAAACGTTTTTAAGTGCGACAATCCGAAGTCCAATTTTATAAAAGAGATAATTGTAATGAGAAAACGTTTAAAAAGACAATGTAAAAATAACGAATTAGGAGAGCGACGTCGGTGAGAAAAGTTGCACTGCTAATGAGAGTCTAGATTACGACCAGACGGCGCCTGCACCACCGGCAAGCGCAGGTTCCGCGATCAGGGGTCATAGGGCAACGCACGTAAAACATGGAGCAACACTCCCGGGCCACTTGCAAATTAAATCTCCGCTTTCGTAACTGTCCCGGATCCAAAATATGCGAACATAAAGTGATGCCTTTGAAACCGATGAAAACAATTGCTTTGCAAATGATGTGGATACGTTAGGTAATTTTAGGTGGAAAATATATCAATGGTCGATTGAAAGAAATGTTCGGCTATTGTAACCTAAATTGAAATAATGAATTTGGTAATTTTTCATTGTAGAATTCATGACCATGATATAATGAGAGATGTCGGTAGTTTTTATTAAACAGAATGTCAGAAATTTTCATTAGAAATTTTAAGATTTCACAAAGTATTCGAGTTGTCTTTAATACTCCTGGATTTATAATTATCCTGAACCCAGAACACATCATGACACGATCACAAAATGACCAACACATTCTTTCCAATGTCAGATGAATTGTAGAATAGTCACTTCCTTTCAAATCGAAAAAAAATAAGATATTTTAATTCATATGTAAAGTAAAAACAGGAAATATTTTGTAGAAAATATTCTCGTTACTAATTTGAAAGTATTATGTAAACATTTTTAAATAAAGAGATGTCAATAAATGCTTAATTTTTAATAGAAATGTTAGTCAGATAAGTGTTTGATACAACTATAAAACTATATATTTTTTTTCAAATAACGTACAGAAACCAATTTAAATTACTAGCTTGTGCTCGGAATACATAAAGTTCTTGTCAATACATAAAGTACTGTATCTGGTTAATCAAATTCTAAATGTGCCCCCCCCCCCAGTCTTACCCGTCCGTATTTGTGGGTCTTGTGTTTAACCGTGTCCAAAAGAAGCAGACATCCTACCAGTTTTATCCGCCGGATTTATACATTTTATGTTTAACCATATCCTGAAAGCGACCACAGACTCTCAGATTTCCACATACGATATTTCTGGCTCTCGTATTGTAGGTCTCAGTGGTCATCTAATATTGTCTCCACCGCCGTCTCAGAACTTCATGTGTGTGTGAGTGTGTGTGTGTGTCCTCGCATTTGTTACGTATGCTCAAGTGGCTCAAAAGCCATAAGATTCCTTTTGAGGCATTTTTTATCTATGTCTTTAACAACATATCATAAAATAATATAAATAGTAGATTATATTATTATTAATTTATTAAACATCAAAACAGTAAAAAAGTGTGAGTGACATTTGAAGAAGGAGTGTTTGTAACGCATGTGTAGTCTTCCATACAGAAAACACGAAAACAAATATTATTTTATTACAAAAATTAAATATTTTAGCAGAAAATAAAAAAATAATAAATATAAAATTCCACTATCAACACACACCATAAAACGTAAATTTAATAACTAGGAACTTGATCCGTTATTTGACCCCTGGTTGAGGAAATGTGTGATCTCATTTGAAATGGGAATAGTCCAATCACTAGCGAGAAAGTTCGTGCTGTTTTAGCACTGCTAGTTTCTTTTTATTCGTTTTTTTTCGAGTTGATATTTAGTTTTCCAAAGAAGTCCAAAATATTGCAAGTACTTTTTCTAAACATTGTGTAATAGGCATGTGATTATGGGGACGACATGCGAAATCGTGGCGCGAGTGAAAGCCATGGAATTAAACGCCTTATTATCCGGAGCTCCCTGCCAACCTCAATATATTTCTCACCTCTTACATTAGCGCTCGGGCGCCGGTCCAGGGGTCCTCGGTTCGAAGGTTGAAGGTCAATTTGCGTGAGGTGTTGGGCAACAGACGGAACGAGAGCAAATTTCATGGACGAACTCAACGCTGTAACTACAATTGAAGTTACCTAACAGAACAAGAAACCGTCATGTCTGTCATATTGGTTCATCGTATCTGCCAAGAACCGTCTTGATTTTCTTTTAATGACAGTTGAGGTCACAAGGGTTTCGTGTCTAAAGTTAAGCTGTCAAAACAACCTGGACGTTAGTATTAAGAATTCGGACATCCCTCAAACGTCACCAGTTCACCGCATGATTGCGATCGAATTGCTCGATCTTATTCGACCATTTACGAGCGGATCACAGAATTGACCAATGCCATCACTGCGTACTCGCTGCCCAAACGTTTTTTTCTTCATTTTCATGATAATTGCAAAGAATAAATGTTCTGGTACTCTTAGTTTTGAATTTATTTTGAACTTTTTCGCCAAATGAAAAAGAGTATTGATGGTTCGTCAAAATAAAAACATTTGATTATTATTTTTATCTTTTAGTTTCAACAGTGCATCATATTATTTATTCTCTTCCTTTCTTGTAAGTGCATTTTATTAATGTGTTAGTAGCTCATTACCTCAGTTTTTTATGGACTTATAATAAAAATAATTTTAAAGAAATATTTATTGCATTCGTACACATGTGAAATCTCGCACTGACTTCGATCGTTTTCAGAACTTGAACTCGTGCAAGAAACTTTACATTATAAACAAATATCATAATGTACTTTAATTCATCAAACTCATTTTATAAAAACATCATACTCTGCAGGAGAGGCATAAGCTGTATGTTTGGATTGTATTAAATATTTGATTAATAAATGTTTACAAAGTTATGACATGAATGATGATAGAACAGATTAGTAGTGAGAGGAAGGACAAATGAAGCCCACAGACAACCCGCCGAAAATCCCCTTCCCCCCCACTGACATTTGACCCAGGTCCCAGGTATAGGTGTGCGGTTTGACCTAAGGTCATACCGAAAATTCTCAACCGCTGAGATTCGAACCAGTGGCCTCCTAGTCAACGAAGTTCCAAACGCAACTCGCAACTACGTAGTTTATCCATCGCACCAGGTTGTTTCGGCACCATCATCAAGAAAGAACTCGAGTATCTCGTGAAACGAAATGGCAACGGCACGGGGGTTAACGATTGCCTCGTTCACCCGAAGGAGACATCAATCGATGCGCAATTATCTACGCCTGATATACAAGAGATTCACTACCGTTTTACGACCAATAATGACAAGACGCGAAAAATGTGCAGTAAAGTTCACCTGTGAATGTGTCTGTTTAAGTGCGATCTGCAACGGAATCGCTTAATATCTGCTTCACACGATCAACATTAGAAATGTTTGGAAAATAAAATTTTAAAAAACGCGGTAAAAACGCTACGTATACAAACTATGCAGGCTGTTATAATAACTCTGATTTAGTGTTTCGTATTCGGTGTAAGGAATTCGTAATTTTCATTGAGGTTATGGCTAGAGAAATAATGACTATTAATACGAGAAAAAATGTGTCTTTTACCATCGCAATACAGATATGAACCTAAATGGAAATCGAAAACATGAAGGTCTGCAAATACCAAAGGATTTTATTTATTTATTTACTTAAAAAACAGTTACAAACTATGCGTGATATGCTATGGGGAGAAGTTATTTTGAAGTTACATTTATGTCCAGAAGCAAAACAAGGGGCCATTTCAGCATTTGCTCGAGGATCAGGGAAACTGGACGACAACCTGCTCGAGATTTTAATCTTGCTTTAACGTAATTCCAGAATCATGAAATCGAATAATGAAGAAACGTAAAACGAAAGTCTAGCGCTATCTTTTTGTAGAACCCTAATGTCGAAAATCCTAGGGCCCACCTTCGGAACTCGAACGTAGGAACTCCCGGTCAGAGGCACTACAATGACACCATCCGTGTCAAGCTCTAAGCTTACGAACGGCCTCCCGATATGCGTGGTACTGTAGTCAGTGTGAGTGAATATGTATACAAGGGGTGAGGGTACAACAAAGAAGAGGAAGGAAAGCTCGCGCGCAGTCCATGACCTATTTGCTAGGGTACATTCTTGGCTAACCGGGATGAGCCGCGTTTCGATCAATTGTGCTGACGTTTCGGCCATCTAGCTGTGGCCTTTTTCAAAGCTATACTTCAGAGCTATACTGATCAGTATAGCTCTGAAGAAGGCCACAGCACGATGGCCGAAACGTTAGTACAATTGACTGAGACGCGGCTCATCCCGGATAGCCAAGAATGCATTGACGCCGGCCGCGAAAGCCTATGACCGCATATTTGCTAGGGTACTGCCCCGGCATTCGACTGGTATCAATTCGAGAATCCAGAGAACAAACGGCCGCAAGAAGTTTCCTTAATTTCACTCGCTGTGGAGCTAAAATCGAAATCCAGCCAGTGCGGGGAGTGGAACCCTAGTCACAGGCACCGCAGTGACATCGGCTGGTGCCCTGAGCCACCTCTGTCAGTCACGCGCTTCAGCTGCTCGTCAAGCAAGTGCGCGTGCCCTCAGTGGATGCCTTCTCCCCGTGAGAGTTTCCTAATTAACCGGCGCGGCCTTAATTGCGTGGCGCGTGGAGGCGGAGGGCGTGTTGATTTAAGCTGTCTATCACGCCACTCGCACTGACGGCGAGTCGCCCACCACACAGTGTCTGGCACGGCGGGTGTTCACACATCAACGGCCAACGCATTTAAATTTGCCGCATAATCTCAAATAGACACAATTACAACCTGTCTTTGGTAGAAATTAGAGCAAAGGGCGTGCGTTTTAAACGTGGCGCCAACCCCCCCCCCCAAATTCCGCGTACTTAAGTGCTGAGTAAAAGCCGAAACTGCACGTACTTTCTTGCCGCTATTCTCACACAAAATTACGCGAAAATTACTTAAACATTGGAAAAATTTTAAAGGACTTTATTTAAAAATGTATTATTAAGGAACAGAAAAAATATCTTATTTTCTCTCAGATGCGTTTGGCGCACCAAAGCACTATAAATTCATGGTATCCACTGTAACATCGTGACTTGCCCGTTGGATCTCACAGGTCTGATAGCCGACGAGAGGGAGGGATTAGTCATCTGGCGGCAGGCTGGCGAACACCAAGCTCGGAGGGTGCGGGCAGGGGCGTGTTGTCGGAACGTGGGTGTCAAAGTGGGGGAACGATATGTGACGACAGCGGCGGCGGATCCAAAATTCGCTAAAGAGGTGAGGCGGGCCGGGGGTAGCCTTCATGAAGGTCGCTCACGTGACTCCTCAAAAATGCGACTACCGAATGAACGGCCGACAGTCGAGTTTGCACCGAATCGCGGTGCGGAAGGCACTTGTCACCCGCCAGAGGTTATCGCTAGCTTCGGCTGCGAGGTGTGGCTGTTCGCGAGAGACCAGGAGCGGCACTAAGTTAGCTGCTGGAGTCTATGTCATGCTGGGGCGGAGGTAACAGGGAAGAACAGTTCCGGGAGAATCTTTTGATGAAAGTTTGGATGGATTTTTAAGGTCGAAAAAAAATATTATACACCTTGCTTCGGAAGGGCAAAGCCGGCTGTCAAAGTTAGAGATTTAGTTCAATAAATTTTCCGCACATAAAATATCTTCAAATCTAAAAGAAGCTTCTGAGCTAAATTCAAACCTCCTGTTTCGTCGCCCGAGTGATACTTTGTTTTTCCGCTAGATGGCGAAACAATCGTTGCGAAATTTACGGAGCTTTGTCACAAAAATGAAAGTATTGTCGATTGACACTTTTCGAGTGCAATATGAAAATGAATATAGTGTAATTGCAATATGGCGAGCGTCATACGTTCAGAGATTTCGTAGAATAATTACGTACTGCACGTACAGAAGTGGTTTATAAATTGCGCTCACACACACACACACACACACACACGTCCAATTATATCTCTCATCCGAACACATCTGTTTTATCACTCGCGCGGCGTTACAATCAAAGAGGCGTTTGCGAAGACGCAGATTCGTAGCGAAGCACGCGATGTGGCGTACGGGTTTCGGCACTTTGGCGCACGTGTTTCGGAAGAAGGCTCGAGGAAGGCGGCGCGAGGCACGCCCATAGCGTGTAGGCACGCGTGCTATTCGATGCCGAGGGTCCGTACCCACTTTCGTTCCAGCGGGCGCTTGCTGATTTGAAACTGCGGGAAGTGCATATAGCTAGTCAGGGGAAACGCAGCTAGTTTTGCGCATCGTATCCGACTGCAGCCAATCTTAAGACACCACTTTGGGTCACAATGGAATAATTATATGCGTCGTCATTGCCAACAATATTATTTATTAAAAAAGCAGCTTTCGATGGCTTAGGTAGTCGTCTTGTGGCTTCCATACAGCAGAAAACTGATGATGATGGATAAGCCATCGAAAGCTGCTTTTTTAATAAATAATATTGTTGGCAATGACATGTTGGCATATTTTGGCATATAATTATTTAATTAGAAATGACAACGATCACTCACCACAACACCTATATTGCGTCACAATATTAGCACGAATTTTTAATGCCAAAATTATTATCTTGTTACAAGTTATTAAAACATATGAATGGGTGAAGACCACAATGGTATAAGTGACATTTTATAAATTCTGATTAAACGTATTTATTTTAGGCTATATTTTACTCCAATAGTATTTTTGTGTTTAAGTGAACAACAGAGGTGTCGTGGTTTTATTCATGAAACATAGCACCACGACTTTACAGTAATACTGTCTTAAATAAACAGATTTCTCAGAATGTATAAAATGTTACTTATAACGTTCTGGTGTTCATCCATTCATTTATACGAAATATCTCTTTTAAATGTTGCATCTTGTACGCCTACATCGTGTTATTTGTGGTGGTTTGTCACTGAAAACTGTCACTTTGAACCGCATTCAAAATGTATCTCAACGTTTCTCGCTCTTCATGCAACATGGCGGCCAGCGTCTGGTCTGCCTTTTCAAACGAAGTGCAGGTGCTGTGGTCACGTGGTTCGTGACGCAACACTGGTGTAGCGCAGAACGAGTAAACACGTCTATATGGTTCAGAGGATCCATGTTCCCAGCTTAGTTCCGCTGACAATTACCCCGACTCTACGTCAGCATTCTCATATGTGCGCGTATACTGACAGAGTTGCCTGTAGAGTTGATGTCTAAAATAGCACAATATTTGCATTCAGAAGTTCTAGAAAAGAAAACTAACAAGACAAAATGCGAAATTGTCCAAGAAATTTGGCGCAAGAGCACTCCCTAAATGTGAAAATGGCAAAAAAAGTCGTATGTAAATGACATTTATAGTTCGTTTGTAATGTTTGTGGCTAAAAAGTGACGGCTGAACTCGGCTCATAATCCTCACATTAACATTTAAAATATATTCATGTTTTTGAACTTCTTTTGCGTCACATGAAAAGAAAAAAGAAAGATTTTATGCGTAAACAAATGTACCAGGGATTCGCACACAGTTTAGTTTTAGTGTGCGCTCACTGTTTTGAAACTGCAAGAAGAACATGCAGCTAGTGATGGCAAACTTTAGCAAAATATCGATACTTCAATACATCTCCAAAAGGTTTTCGATGTCGATGAAAATATCAAAAAAAAATCGGTTTTAAATATGATGAAATATTTCCAAGTAAAATGAATTGGTTCTAATGTAATAAAATCACGTCAATATTAAGTACACTCTGCCTGAAATTTAACTGTCATTTTAACTTTCTAATCAATGTTCAGTGAATTCAAGGTTTAAATTGCAGTTTAATAATATTACCACGTACAAAATAATAAAAAAGCCGGCATGTCGCCTGTGGATCGACAATAATAACAGTTGACAATGACTCTGACTTGCAAGCAAACCACAAATAAATTACATACTGGAAATTTAATATTATCAGATATTATTTAAAAAAACGATATTTCTGCACAAATATATTGAACCGAAGAACACGTCGAAAGCAAAACGACGGCGATGCCGTTATCCGTAAGCAGTTATCACGCCTCTTACGGAGTGATAAAAATTATCGACTGTCTGAAAACGGGGAAAAGTGAGACATTTAGAAGAAAAGCAATAGCTTGAACAAAAGAAGACGAGGGAGTGAGAATGTGTGTGTGTGTGTGTGTGTGTGTCAGAGAGAGATCGAGAACGAGAAAAAGAGTGAGTGAGTGAGAGTGAGTGGCACTGAGTGAGAATGGGTGAGTGACAGAGTGAGTGAGAGTGAGAGTGAGTGACACTGAGTGAGAGAGTGAGTGAGAGTGAGAGTGAGTGACACTGAGTGAGAGTGGGTGAGTGATAGTGATTGAGAGTGACAGTGAGTGAGTCAGTGAGAGAGAATGGCTGTATACGTATAAGTAGAGAGAGAGAGAGAGAGAGAGAGAGAGAGAGAGAGAGAGAGAGAGAGAGAGCTGGAGGTGTACGTGGTGGAGGGGGCGTGTCGACGCTCGCTCAATTAACACGCCCCTCGCGTGTGCACCCACTTCGCCTCGAGCGCTCGCCCCCCGCCCCCCTCTGCCCCCCGCGGATGCTTCCACGAAGCGCTGCGGTGCGCGACTACAGCGCCCTAGCCCCCCAAACAGACGTCTTCATTTCGTGCTCTTTTTGCTTTTCAACGGGTCGCTGCCGCTGGCGTCCACCAAGTTCATGGCCGAAAACGTGCAGCGGAAGCTGCAAATAAACACATCTTAACGTATTGTATGTGTGTATGTATGTACTTGGCGCGACAGCCCGTGAACGGGCTCAGGCCTACCGGCGAAGTCCCTGCCTCGCGGTCATGGGTTAAGAGGATACGTGTGGTTAGCACGTAGACATCCCCACGCCGTATTCCGGGCTTCTCAACTTGAGATCAATTTTCTCATCGTCACACGGCAACGTATACTGGGAAATTGCAAGGAAAACGCACACTATTGTTTTGGCTAAACCGGGAGTCGTACAGCGAGCGCGCTGGCCAAGAGCTAGCCACGAGCTCTTAACGGATTATACCAAATGTATAAAATATATAAATACCTACAAATCTCACAAAGCAAATGGCATAATTGAATGCTGAAGTGATGGCAACGATTTTAATCGTTTCTTCACCATATTTTCATCATCATGATTAGATCTTTCTCTTTGAAGAATAGTTAAGTAGTAAAGACTCATTAATCTGCCAACCCCAATGCAATTCCTAATAATTTTTTTTTATTTAAAATTACTCTCAAAAACTCTTATACTAAAAATTCTTATATGAAGGAATGAATAATATCGAACTATTTAACTATAAAATGGAATACAGTTAGAATTATTTATTTCCAATAGAAAATCGTTTACGTTACAATATAAATAATAACCGGAAGAGAACCTATGAATGATTTCATTACGTCACTTTTGGTGTACTTTTGTTATCTGATATAAGGACCTCCGGCCCTAACCTAACCCTCAGCCTAAACCTGAAGCAGTCATCATTTCTGTCTGCACACCTGCTTCCTCACTAGCTGTCGCATTTTCGGCTGTTGGTGATTTTCTTTCAGCAATCCTATTTAGTCCAATCAAAATAATATAAAAATACCTACGTCTGAAACATTTCTTCTAACCTGAAGTTTTATTTTTATGCACTTCTTGTATGATGTAGCAAATAAGAATGGATAGAGTATTTACAATATTACTGGAACATTACGAGGTAATGAATGTCGCATGTTACGTCAATTGTTTTACGCGTTTCCTGCATTTCGTAAGTTGATGAAGGGTATTTCAAACGTTAATGAAAACAATTGTTGATCAGACTGATTTTGTGTATATCTTTTTGAATGTTTTTTTATTACATGATGAAGCGCAGAGAAAAGAAATCTCATTCATTAATAGAATAATGCTACTTAGTGGATCAAGAAGAGTAGAGCACGTTACAAAATAGAACATAATATAAATAATAATAATACTGAATTCTGACTTCAAAACATGTGGTTTATAAATATTTCTTTCAAATATATTTACTTTCTCTCGTTTAAGAAGGAACTTCTTAAAACCAGAAAGTTATGTAATGCTGCGCGAAAAAAAGGCGAATTTTCGAAAAAAAACAAACTAAAACAACTTTTCGTTACAGGGCCCTGGTAACAAAAAGGGGATAATCCACTTGATAAATTTAGAAAAAGATAATTCTGTAACACGTGGTGTGCCCAGAATCCATAAGGACTTGTGGGTCCTTAATACCGAAATATCGATTGATGACAAAATACCTGTGTAAACGTGACGTCCGTGTGTAAACAACGCAAGCGGGTAACCTTTTCAGCAAAATTAATATTTTGCAATCTAGCTTATGTTGCGACCACTCGAATTTGAAATCAATGTTTTAATTTTGGGGATTGGCATGAACATGAAACTGCTGAGACATTTTCAAAATTTTCACAAAAATGGCGCCATCAATTGTGATTAAATTTCGTTTTGGGATATTCTGAATACCGTTTAAGAAAATAGTGCTGGTGTCTTTTCTCTCAAATCCCTTTGAATAAAAAAAAGCTTCTAATTGAAATGAATGATAAACAATTAGTCTTCAAATATGTCCCACCTGTTCGGGGAGAGTATTTTCTTTTTCGTAGGTAGTTTCCCTCGCGGCACATCTGCACACAGCCTTTCCTCGTTGATTTTTAACATTCCTTTTCCGTTTTTTGGTCGCCAAATGCAATCGCTCCCCCTCGCAGTCATTCCTGTGCGTGCGCTAGGCGTGCGCCGCCCCTCGCGTGCTTCGCGCATGCGTCGGAATGCCAGGCGCATGCGCGCGCGCTCTCGCGTGCGCCACGCGAATTAGCGGCCCGCCCCTCCGCACGGAGCCACGCGAAGCAGCCCGCGAACCTTACACGCTGAGAAGAAGCAGCTACGAAGGGATTCCTCGCACTCAGAGAGAGATAGTAGTAGTTTATGCAACTAGTTCATAATGTTAAGCTTTATTGCAGGAGTATATGTTTTGAACAAGAGCGACTAGGGCAGCGAGTTTTCAAATTTCTACGAATGTAATAAAGCAACATTATAAACGAGTTGCATACTATATACAGCGCCCAAAGTTTAGGAATGGATTCCTCGCACTCAGAGAGAAATAGTAGTAGTTTATGCAATTAGGTTATAATGTTAAGCTTAATTACTTGAGTACATGTTTCGCAAACAAGCGACTTTAGAAACGAGTTTTAAAAGTTCTACGAATGTAATAAAGATACACTATGGGCATGGACTTGCATGATATATATTTTTTGTACAACAGCATTATACATTTATAAGAAATTCAAACTGAATTTTACAAAAAACTTCCCTGTGACTACTCGGGTATTTGAGATCGTGTAAGTAAACGGTGGTCTGCTGTCCCGTTTAGCTCTACCTCCGACGATTCTCTCACTGTGATTGGCAAAATGTGTGATGACGCTATCATTCGTCACATCAAATCTATTACGTTATCATTTGTACCGTAAAATTTCCGATAATGAACGACTTCTTGCACCAAAAAAGGTTATTTTATAATGCTCGAAAACAAAACTAGTCTTTTACGCAACAAACACCGTTATACAACTTATTACGATTAACGATTTGGCAATAGAATAGTAGATCAAATGCTAATTGAGTAAATGGCTAAAATGAGTAAATGCTAAATTGAGAAAATGGCAAAAAATTTAATTTTGAGTTATTGAAATAAAAATTGGTATATAAGTAGAAGAAGACGCCAGAAAATGAATGGCGTAAACCATAATCTGCTAAATCTAATAGTTTCAAAGTTACAAAGTAAAAACTTTTTCGACAAATTGTAAAAGTTCATAATACAACCCCGTTACGAGCCAAAATGGCAAAAAACTGAATTTTGAGTTATTGAAGTAAAAATTGGTATATTAGTAAAAGAAGACGCCAGAAAAGGAATGGCGTAAACTATCATCTGCTAAATCTAATAGTTTCAAAGTTACAGAGGAAAAACTTTTTCGACAAATTGTAAAAGTTCATAATACCCCCCCGTTATTTGCCAAAATGGCAAAAAATTTAATTTTGAGTTATTGAAATAAAAATTGGTATATAAGTTGAAAAAGACGCGAGAAAATGAATGGCGTAAACCATAATCTGCTAAATCTAAGAGTTTTAAAGTTACAAAGGAATTCCTTTTTCGACAAATTGTAAAATTTCATAATAGCCTCCCGTTACGTGCCAAAATGGCAAAAAATTTAATTTTGAGTTATTGAAATAAAAATATGTATATAAGTAGAAGACGCCAGAAAATGAATGGAGTAAACCATTATCTGCTTAATCTAATAGTTTCAAAGTTACAAAGAAAAAACTTTTTCGAGAAATTGTAAAAGATCATAATACCCTTCCGTTACGTGCAAAAATGGCAAAAAACTGAATTTTGAGTTATTGAAGTAAAAATTGGTATATTAGTAAAAGAAGACGCCAGAAAATGAATGGCGTAAACCATTATCTGCTAAATCTAATAGTTTCAAAGTTACAAAGGAAAAACTTTTTCGAGAAATTGTAAAAGATCATAATAGCCTCCCGTTACGTGCCAAAATGGCAAAAAATTTAATTTTGAGTTATTGAAATAAAATTTGGTATGTAAGTTGAAGAAGACGCGGGAAAAGGAATGGCGTAAACCATAATCTGCTAATTCTAAAAGTTTCAAAGTTACAAAAGAAAAAAAAATCGACTTATTGTAAAAGTTCGTAATACCCCCTCGTTACGTGCAAAAATGGCGAAAAATTTATTTTTGGGTTATCGAATAAAAAATGGTATGTAAGTTGAAGAAGACGCGGGAAATTGAATGGCGGAAACCAGAATCTTCTAAATCTAATAGTTTCGGAGTTATTAAGGATGTACGACTTTGACTAAACGTAAAAGTTCAGAATCGCCTCCATTACGTGTCAAAATGTGAAAGACTTTATTTTCGGTAAATTGTATGAATAATTGGTGTATAAGTAGGACAAGATACGTTGAATTGAACAGAGAAAACCAGAATCAGGTGAAAATAATAATTTTGGATTTACCTTCGAAATATGACTACGGCTAAATGCGAAAGTTAAATATACCCCTCTATTGTTACAAGTTGGCGCACAAAAACTTTTATAATAATAATACGTACGTTTATTATAATAATAAATTTAAATAAAAGTAGTTTATTCGTAAAACACATTAAATCATGACGTCAGAATAAATCAAACAACGGAAGTTACTCTGGTGTCCGTTTACTCGTTTGGGACTCCTTACAAAAACACGAGATATCTCTGGTAAATAAAAATAATAATTTACCGTCCGTCGCTTGTTGTTTTTATGTGATTCCGAACGCGTCAACCGCTGACGTCAATATTTCCGTAAGTTTAGGGCGTGTTTTTGTACGGTAGGTGTTAATCGTCTTCTGTTGGGGTGATGAGGTCTGGTGCCGCCCTTCCGTTGGCTTGCAGGGTATCCCTCAACCAGACATTTTCCACCACTGCTCTAACTGGGACATGTTCTAAGCTCCTCACCGGGCTTCCGTCACGTGTGTTAGTGCTCATCATCTGCTTGTGAGAGTAAAGTGGTTAAAATTGGACGAGAAGGAGGAAAGAAAGTTCGCTCGCGGTCCGTGACTCGCTTGTCCAGGGTACTGCTCCAGCATTCACCTGGTATTGAAACTGCGGAAAACTAGCGATCAGAACAGCGGACCATTAGAGTTCTCCACATAGTGGCTGAACGTGACCTAACTATGAATGTGGTGTCGAAAATGCTACTATCGTCTGGACGACTGAGCCTATAGGACCTCCCGGTTAATGACACTGCAATGACATAAGTTCATTCTTATTAGCCTAGCGTACCTGTATGGGTACCGTCTACGAATGTGTAGCTAGTTCAAACTTTTATATTAATATGTGGCAGTAAATCAAATTAGAACTTTAGGTTCTTTGTCATAAAGCCCTAATCAGTGTCACCATGTGCATTTAAAAATTCCAAGAAAAAAAAATTAGAATTATACTTGTTGAATTTTTTCCTGTACAAAATATTTCAGGTTGATAACGATTAAACCTTGAATCACCTCCCCTGGTTAACCCCGTGGTGCCGTTTCGGTGCACTGTGCGGCGGGGCAGTGTAAATATTCCCATGGCCGTCGGGCGATAAAAAGGCGTCAGTCGCTTTCTGTCTTCCCCCTCCCCCGCTCCCAAAGAGGCACGCGTGAGCCGACATGGTCTACGAAGCACGAAAACGCTGCTAACCCCCCTCCCCCCTCC